>JASSUY010054821.1:0-59240 GCA_032466535.1 Forpus xanthops | reverse complement strand
AACACTGCTGTTATCAGCACTGTTCCCAAGCCGAAAATCCAAAACACAGTGCTGCACCAGCTACTACTTAAAGGAGAAAAATGAGTGCTGCTGGTGAACCCATGACACCCCACAATGCAGAGCACAAGGCAGAGAAAACCTAACCCTTTATTGAGAGTTTCCATATACAAAAGTGGGTGCAGTAACAAAATTCAGGATGGCAACTCCTGAAAGTGACAAATTATAATAAGAAATTTCTTTCAGAAAACTACTACAATTTCAAAGCTTATTTTTGACCTTAAATTACAGGGAGGCAGTGGTGAAATGCATCTCTCTTTGAGAGGGAAAGAGTGTCCAATTTGGGTTTGCTTTTTTACTATGGGTCTCAGAAGTGATGCTCTGCTACCTTACTGTGAAAAGTGACTCCCATTTCTCCCCTATGTGGATTACTAAAGCTATTCTAATTTAAATTGTAGTGTCCATTATTACCATAAAAACCCAACAGTGAAGATGAAGAGAGACATTTGTGTTTATACCCATGAAAAACAAAAGGTTACGGGCAGACCAGGGAACTATGATCTATGTCTCCGACTCTTCATTGGGCTCTCTAGATTGCAGACGCTGCTTCTGAGGTGTACGACAGCTTCACTCCCGAAGCGGTGCCTGTTGCTTATGTAAGGCACTCATTTTTTACTGCTGTGACTTGGCACCATCATGTGGCCACTTTGGGTTTGCTCAACTTAAGTAACAATTTACATACAAAAACTTTTGCAATGGATTAGAATATACAAATTATTTGTCTGGTTTAGAAGGAGATGGTATGTGCCTGAAATACATGTTCACTAAATTCTGAACACAATTGTCCTTTCTCCCCCCTCCCCCCGAATCAGTGCTTATTTAATCCTGTTTTTTCTCATGATCCCTAAATCAAAAGCTGTTGGGCCACAAAAGTTCAAGATATTTTCAGAGCTTGGTCTTGGTCCAAACTTTACCATTAGTGTATAAAAGTATCATGTTTTAGACAACTATCCTCTTCCACACTACAAGAGTTTTGGATGTAATCTGCAGGACTAAACAGGATGGTATTACACAAGAAATACCAAAAGATTTAGAATTTCAGTAAATTGCACAAGCATGTTGCTTACAATAGTTGGAACAAACAGGTAGTGCATATTATCAGGAACACTGGAGTTAGGCAGGTATTCCTTTTGCAAAGTTTCAGGTTCAAAATTAGAACTAAAATACCGTGTGATGTAAATCTGTATTCTGATATGTCCGCATAAGGATTTTAGGTAGATATAACAAAGTATTATCAAGTGTTAGTGTGTAAAAGGCCCAGAGGTAGAGATCTCCATATATTCTTGTTGCTTATACATAGGCACAACTTTATGCTCACCATAAAGGATTACTAGCATTTACTTCAGAGCAGAATAATGAGAAACAGCAGTGTAAGTTACAGAAATGTATTTTCAGTAGTATTTAAAAAAATATATATCTACATCTAGAGTACTTTCAGTAATGAAATACAGTTCATCTGTTTCATTATGATAATACTAAATTTGGTTGTCGTTTGATAAATTATACTGGTTTAGCTGAAATTCTGTATTGATACTCTTTAAAATATAAACAAGTTATATACAAATACAAAATTACGTTACAAATCTTTTAATTGAGGTTAAAAATAATCTAAATATATTGCAATGATTTGCATAGTCAGATACAGGTGACCTGTTTCTAGAAAGACTGCAGTAAAATCAGATGTAGTTTTCTAGATTCCTCAGGCTGAGGTAATGCCCACTTCTTCTTTACATACTGAATGTCTATCTCTCCAGACTCTTGGGCCAGCACAATACCTAACAATCCATTTGTTTTTTCTGGTTCTCCCAGCAGAGCCATAGTTACAACACTGAAATAAAAAGAATGGAAGAGTAGTTTTTAATTCAGGTGAAATTAACAGAAATTGGTGCTTTCAAAAGTGGTTTTAGCAGGTTACTTACTGATAACTACGATTCCTTTCTTCTGCTTAACACAGTGTAATATTCCTCACTATTTCAATACCCAGCATGTTCTTTAGCTTTCCAGTTGCAATCATTTAATGTAAATACAACAGGCAATTCTTTCCCTGTTCACAGATTCCAGCATCAATTTTTAATCATAGCTTAAAAATTATTTCAAGCTTGTAAAAATGAGCTATGCTGTATGGTATTTTGCAGTACAGTGCAGCAACTTCTTAAATTATATGATATTCCCCCAAAACTAACAGCACTTTGCTATAGTTTATAAGGCTACGAGGAAAACCTTTAGTCAGAGATCGGATATTCACTAAGACTAACTTAAGCCTAGGGAAGACAAGAGTCTCCCAGTAGGGTTTCCAGCAGGGAGAAAACAGAATCCTCATGACTGTAGTCCAGAAAGCATAAATTAAACTGCTTTTCTGCATCAGTCGGTAAGATCCAAGTCTCTACACTCACTACAGGAACAGTAGAGATTACCCTGATGTTACTCTTGGTGAATACATGCTAGCCAAGAATAGCGCTTACTTGGTAAAAATGAACACAATGTATTCCTTTATATTGGTAACCATACCAAATATACACATTTTAAAATGTTGTTCAACATCTTGCCTATTTTAGGGGCTGATCCTGATCCAGAAAAGCTGTCTTTGAACTTAAACATTCCAGTGATTTTAGTGGGAACAAAATTTTTCACTCCATATAAACAGCAACTGCTAAATGTAGAGACATCTGTTCCAACTGATATTAGTATAAATAGAAATCAGGTATAGTGTTATTATTTCTCCTTTATCACTACATAATAAGTAAATAAGGATAAACTAAAATTTAGCTCACTAGTCTCCACACCTCCAATAGTTTAAAAAGAAAAAAAAAAAAAAAAAAAAAAAGTTGGAAAAGCAAATTCTAATGAACATTTAATGTCAAGCAAAAAAAAAAAAACTCATTCAGACTCTAATAAAAATGTAGATGATATTAATATTTTGTTAAAAAAAACCCTGTGATATAATGTACTTACTTCTCTGGAATAGCCTGCTTTGCCACAGGCAACAAATCACTTTCCAGAAGATCCCAAATGTAAATATTAGATGATGCATCCAGGACAAAAAACACAGCAGGTCTTGTTAAAGCCCACTGCAGGGCAATTACTGGCTGGCCATTTGTGCTGTCATTCCACTGCATGAGGGGGTACTCTGATGTCATTTGGTGTAATCGAATACTTCCGTCTGAACAGCCAACCTATATTGCAGTCAAAAAGAAAAGCAATTTAATTCATGAGAATTAAACCTAAATCCAAAGACAGGCAGACATCACTGCTTCCAGGTATTTTCTTTTAACCTTTGTCTTGCCTTTTGTAACATTTACAAGTACAGGTACAAAAGAAATTATTCTGTGAAAAAAGAAAATAACTGATTACTCTCAGCCACCTTTACATCCACACTGGTAAAGGAAAGTTCTGACACAAAATACTTGTAGTACAGCCAAGCACATTCATTGTATAACTTAGGCAATCACAATGAAATCATGCAAATCATGTCAAAATTAGAAAGAAAGCTTTTTAGGAGATGATCAAGTATAAATATATGCAAAGATAAGCAGATGGAAAATCCTACTAAAGCTAGATACAACTTCCACTGAAACAACTTTCACAAGGGAGAAAAATAAAAGCAGTCAGTGTGCCAATATGAACCGCTGGAAGCATATTCGAACATGCCTGACCACAGGGTACACTTCCACCAAGTGTATGCCTCGTGGGAGAAAAGGAAAGCAGGGAATGCCCAGAGCTGCCCAAGAGAGGTTTGTTTTACAGCAATACAGATATTTTTGTCTCCAAAATGATTACGTCAGTAAGAGACATATGATGAGTGAGAAACAGCTGAGGCTTCATTAACAGCAGAAAGCCTGCTTGTAATGCTGAATTTTGGTAAAAACAAAAGGCAAATTATAACACTGAAGACTGACATTTGCTTCCATGAACCAGATGGTCCACCTTTTATACAAGCAAAGTTCAAATACCAGGACACAAGATTTGTTGTCACGGATTGGTATTAATGAGGTAACATCACATCTAGTTAAATACACCAAGTTAGAAATCCTCCCTCAGCAAGTAATTAAAAAATGAAACTTGCATTATAATAAAATATTTTCATACCAAGAATAGTGGCTCTCCAAAAGGGAAGAAATCAATTGCATTGATGCTTACTGATCTCAGCCCACTCTCCTTGGGTTTGAATAGCCTTGGAAAAACTTTTAAATCATGTCTTGTACCATGGGCTACCAGTCCCTGAGAACAACATGAAGAAAGTGAATTAAAACAAAATTTGCATTATCAGTATTACAAGAAGTTGTTAAATAATTCACAGAACAGTTACCTTAAAAGATCCTTAACAGCTATCAAATGTTAATAGCTAACAGATTTTAGTAAGTCTCAAAATATAAATTTTATATACAGTCTACTTATAAAATTCCAAGGAAATGGGGTAGGTTCCAAAGGAAAAAAAAACAAAACAAAGCCAGAAAACAATGAGATGAATTTCAGCAGATTACTCACAATGTTTGTTCCAACAATGAAATTATTAGGATTAGAAGACAGAAATTTAATGGTGAGTGTCTGAGGCATTCTGTGGCACACATCCTTTGGGAAAAGGCTAGCAAAAGTAAAAAAGATTGCATAAATACAGGGAGTTGTCTTCTAAAGCTATGTAAGTACATAGAGAAACTCTTGATCTAAAATGCCTATGACTAGCTCAAAGAAGCAGCGCATGCTGAAAAAAAAACAACTAATGAAAATATTATTAAATGTATCCTACATTAGTTCTACAAAATACACATATGAAATCTAAGTGCCCCTGTTTTCTTACCTGTTATTCAAGTCCATAGTTGAGCTATGTACTAACTTCACTTTTCCTCCAGGAACTAAACCTACAATTATATAAAATAATTATTTAAATGATTGGAGCACTTTGCATTAAGTCCTATCATCAAATCAAAACATAAACTAATAAAATTGTATTTTATAATCATTTAATGTAGAGCTTTTGATGTTTAAGAACCCTGCATCACTGATACCTACATACTTCAGAATTCAAATCTGAAGAGTTGCAATCTGACAGAAATCAAAGAATGAGGACAGATAAAGGGAAACATGATTTGGTTTAGTTTTATAGTATACATATAACATCCTGTAATAGCACTCTATAAAACCCAATTCAATGATGAAAATGCACATTTATGTCACTTGGATCTTTGACAATGAATTCTAGTAATAAGAAACTGTGATAATGCTTCCGTCAAGTTGGTCTATGCTACTTGTTACTACAGAGTAACATTAATACTTCAAATCCTTCAAACACAAGAATTTTTTGAAGAGGAAAACAAATAAATTAAAAAAAAATAATTCTGGTGGTAGTAAAACTGTGTCAGCACATGTCCCTGGCTTTAAAATATACCTTTCCACAGATGTAACAGCCAGCATTTGCAGTTTAATACAGCTAAACACAGAACACAAGCTTGCAAAACAGAAAACTGGTAAAAAATTCTAGTTTGTTAGCATTACTTCATTGGTTATATACGTACTTTAAAGATGTATCAGTATGTAAGTCTGATTTTGATCAAAGAATAAATGTGATTTTCTTCACATAACACAAGAACTGTATAGACTTCACTCTGCTTTTTTTCATGGAAACATTTTCTCACATCAAGTATCTTATCCAAAAAAGAAATTTCTGAACAATTATCAAAATGGAGATACAGGCAATAACAAAAGCATTTTAACAGACTTGATTAGAACTAAAGAAACAACAGGAGGACCAAGGACATAAAATCTCATATTCTTTGAAGAAAAAAACAAAACAAAGTGTTCAGGACACAGTAATATGCTTTGACACTTTATGTGGTTGTCTACTGGCACTTACCAATACAGAATTAGCAGACAAGATTCAGATAGCAGTGAAAATAATTCTCATGATACCTGACCAATAACCTCAAATATAACATATGTCCAATTCAGAATGAATCTTTCCCTCTTAAGTTTGACCTTCATCTAAACTATTTTTTTTCCCCAATCACTGACTCTTCGTCTCTTCTAATTTCATAACAAACACTTCTATTCTACTTCCAATGTAAAGTACTCACCTAAATCAGTTTGTGAACCAGCTAAATCCACTTTTTGTAATTCAACAACTACCTGAAAAGTCAATATTTCACATTAATAAGCAGTAAGTATTTACCAGAATTCAAAGTTTCTGACTTCTGTAATAAAGTATGACATAAATCTGAAGGAACATTTAGATAGGCAGATCTAACACTGCAATAATTATAGGTAGGTTCTTTATTCCCTATCAATATCTACAATGCTACAAATAGCTTCAAATACCTGCTGGAAGTTCCCTGCTGGAAAACAGAATATGGGAGATAACATTCTACAGTTAATCAGTAGCTGGCATCTTACTTGGTTTGGCTGGTCATGAAAAAACACCCAAAACCCCCAAATAACTGTAACACACTTCCTGTGCTTTTCATAGAACATAAAGGGTGGATCATTTGGCCTGAATCTGTTGCTACTGAAGTTACTTAGAGCTTTAAGGGACTTAACTAGTGATAAAGAAGGGAAATACTTCTATCCCCTTATTATTCACTGTGCCATTCAGTTCCTCAAGCAAGATCAATTCAGATGCAAACAACAGATTCAGCAGCTGGGCCAGAGCTGCACCAGAAGATGACTGCAAATTTCTAACAGAACAAAGTGCTGTCAGACAGTATTGACAGTAACAGGCCTAGTGCTTACCTGGGCATTATATTATAGGCAGGGTAATCTTACCCACGTATTTTCGTGGTTTTACTCTTGAATATTTATTTTATATAAATTCTGAATGTCGTTTCTCACACACATTCAGCACAGTCTCTGACACCATTATGATTTAAATAAGGTAGATGTGTGAAAGAGGACCAAGGTCCTTTCTTGATAGAAATAGGTGAACCCTATTCCTATAAAGTAGAACTACTGATTGCCTGTTATCATGAATTCATGTACCTATTAATAGTTTTGCTTAAGGATAATGTCATGGCATTAGGGCGTCAGGTCAAAAATTTTGAGGCTTCTATTGCTGTACTTCTCAGTGAGGAAATTCTCATCACAAATCCTGGATTTGGGCTGCTGTACTAGAAATATTTTATTATTCCAACAGAAGATATTCTCTCTTTTCATACATATATTACTTACCCATATATTGAGGATTCCATTTTCATCCATTGAAGCTATCTGAAATGGAGGCTTTGACATTTCTAAGGAAAGAACAGTAATAACATATATTCATATACTGATCTTCATCCTGAATGATATCAAAGGTTCTGAAACATTTCCTAGGTTAATACATTCTCTAAAATGCCTATGACCCTCTCAGGTGCATAAAAAGTAAGAATGCCCTAATTTTACCAAAGAAGAAATTAAATTAATTAAACTTTCTTTACTGAGAGGGTGGTCAAACACTGGAACAGGCTTCCTAGAGAGGTGGTCAATGCCCCCAAGCCTGTCAGTGTTTAGCAGACATTTGGATAATAACCTTTAACAACATGCTTTAAGTTTTGGTCCGCCCTTAAGTGGTCAGACAGTTGTACCAGATAAACATTATAGGTCCCTTCCAACTGAAACATTCTATTCCATATCTCTATCTATCTTAGTATGTTCAGTTTGTTCTACCAGAAAGGCAGATGATCTCTGTCTGAATTTTTAAAAATGTCAGGTTTCTGCATGGATTTTGGAACAGAAGAGAGAGTGCAATAGAAGAAATCTTGCAAAGCCTGCAATATGCAGCACATTTCTTTGGAATGCCACAGATTTCAAAGTGAAAAATCAGCAATGGAAGTAATAATGTCTCCTCTAGCACACTGCCTGAGAATTTGAGGGGCACAAGAATTTATTTTCAAAGGTTGGTCATAAAAACATTAGGCAAAAGGCTTTTTTAGTGCTTTCAGATATAAAAAGTTGCTTCACTGATAAAGATAGGACTTTTTCAGACATTACAGAAGCCCCAAGACTTCTCTAAAGGCAGTTTTTGAGTGATAACTTGTTTTATCATGGAAGAACAAAATATTGTCTTGAAAACAGACACTATAACAACCTTGTACCCACATCTGATGTAAAGCTGCACTGAATGAACATAACATAAAAATGAGAGCAGAAAATAAACATGAATGCTGTGTTCAACTGATACTACAGACAACTGAAGAGTCAGAATAGAATTATAAACTGGATTTTAGCTATATTTGTTTCACTAGATACCTGCAGAAAGACTCAGATCTACTGATGCTCTGAAAACCAGCTTACATACCATCCGGGTAAAAGAAGCTAGAGAATCCGTAATTCTGATCAGTAGAGAATGGGGTTGAGACAGGTTCCACTCTTATTATAGGAGAGGTGTGGTTTACTGAGTTTAGAATGCCATCTGTAATTAAGGATAATGAAAGTTAAACACAATATTATTTCAAACAAAACCAAAATCCTGATCACTTTTCAGCTTATGAGAGAATGATTACCATGAAAGAACAGCAAATAATAAATTTAAGAATTACATTTACAAAGCCTCAAACATGAAAAAAATTATGCCAATTTCAAGCTCCACATAAACAGAGGCAGAAATAAATCACTTCTTACAACAGAAAAGATAAAATTGAAGAAAAAATTCACTCTTAATAGAAAGTAACTACCCTAAATCAAACAACTTACCACAGGAAAGAATATATTTACTCTTTAGTAAATTTTTAAATGCATTATGTGGAGCAATTTCAACATGCATTCTTTGTCAGATACTCTTGATCTCCAGGTTTTCACTGTGCACTAAACTTAATGCCATTTAAGACTAAAAGCATAAAGCTTCCTAAGCATATAGCATTAAAACCTGCTTAATTATATATGCAACTGCATGAAACTGTATACACACATTTGAGTACTAGCCCATTGTGCAACACAAGACCAAGCGTCCTTGGTCTAGTGAAAAACGTAAAAGTTTAAACAGCTAACTAATGCTTACTTTTACATGGCTACTGCAATTAGATACACTTGAGAACAAAAGAGGATTTTCTGCACATGTGTGGCAGATTTTTAAAGAGACATAATCATATCTCAATGCAAGTTAAATGGTAACACCTGCATACAAGAAAGGGAAATATACATAAAGGACTTATTTTGCAGTAATAAAACTCTTTTCAAAAATATTGCTATGCTTTTTGTCACTCTAGGATACAATAAAGCACCGAGACAAACAGGACCAATTTATAATTACGACTGAGACAAATGCTGCTCTGTACACCTCATTCTCAATCTCTCAACATACAACTGTGCATAATGAAAACATCACTAAGCTTAATGACTTGCTCCTCTATTTAATTGCAATGACAAACACTGGTAATAGGCATAAAGATTCATTCATTTCCATCAGATTCATAAAACTATAAGAATCTAATATACCAACTAAAACACATAGTGAAGTACTTCAGGTCGCATCTTCCAGTCTGTCAGTTTTATGCCCTAAATAAACTTCTATAACTTTTTAATTCTTCATACATGGATTATAAGAAAATTTACAAAGGTCTTTGTTATTTTGATCAAACATTCAATGATCAGAGTGTAGAAAAAGAAAAATGCAATGACAAGAAAATGTCAAAGTATGAAAGGAAGTCACCCACAAGCACCTTTGAAAAGTCAACTTTCTCTTGGCTTCCCAGTACGTACACAACACTAACTTGGGTCATATCTAAACAATGCAACAAATTAATTCCACATTACTTTTTGTTGCTGTGCTTCTCTGCCATTAAGAATGTGGAAAGAGTGCACTATAGCTGCCAACTGGCCCCAGCGCTAGAGATTACATTCATGTGACAAGCTGGATGGCAGAAAATGTATGTCCAGGTTTTGCTCCAACATGCTACTCATACTTTAAATAACTGGTATTTTCCCTAAGATCCAATCTAAACCTCCCCTGGTGCATCTTGAGGTCATTTCCTCTTGTCCTAATCATTTATTACTTTGGAGGAAAGGCCAACACCCACCTTGCTACAACTTCCTTTTAGGTAGTTGTAGGGAGTGATAAGGTCTCCCTTCATCCTCCTTTCCTCCAGGCTAAACAACCCCAGTTCCCTCAGCCATTCTTCATAAGATGTGTGCTCTAGACCCTTCAGCAGCTTCACTGCTCTTCATTGGACATGCCCCATCACCCCTAAGTTTTTCTTAAAGTAAGAGGCCCAAAACTGAACACAGTATTCAAGGTACAGCCTCATCGGTGCTGAGTACAGGGTACTGTACTAGTCTTTCCTAGTTCTGCTGGCCACGCTATTTCTGATGCAAGCCAGGAAGCTGTTGGCCTTCTTGGCCACCTGGGCACAAGCTCCCTTGCTCAGCTGGCTGATGACCAGCACCCCCAGATCCTTTTCTGTCAAGCAGCTTTCCAGCCACTCTTCTCCCAAGCCTGTAGCATTGCATGAGGTTGTTGTGACCCAAGACAGGACGCAGCACTCAGCCTTGTTGAACCTCATACAACCGGCCACAGCCCATCAATCCAGCCTGTCCAGATCCCTCTGCAGAGCCTTCCTACCCTCCAGCAGATCAACAATACCACCCAATCTAGTGTCATCTGCAAACTTACTGACTGCAAGCTTGTGCTGGCAGTGTACACTTGGATACTTGCCTTGCATGCAACCTTACAGAAACATCAAGGATTAGGTGAAAATTTGCACAACTGCAAATTGCAACCTCTAAATGACATTTAAAAAATTTGATTTTTTTAAATACATCTTAATTGTGTGGATTTATGTATATAAAGAAATGTAGGTTAGATTAAGGGAGATAGCATCATGAAAATTGACTAAGCTAATGATTTTAGATGAGGTAGTAGTTGAGCAGTTCATTTTAATATTACAATGGTTCTTTGGTTCTACATCTGGTCTACATCTGTTCTTACTGCATGACGCATATTGAGCTAGATTACATTTCTTTAAAGGAATTACTGATTGGCAGTTTTTACCACACTAAATAGAATTTCTGAACTGGCTGAACTAGGTTACTAAGAGAGCGTTAGTAGCAGTTTGTAGTGGAATTGTTTCACTGCCCACAAAACAACTAATCAGAATACATAGACACTAACCAGTGGAAAACGTTGGAACTCTAAATGTCCAGTCAGTTTCACTGATCATGATATGAGGATGCATTCTTGAGTCTTCATGGAGATCCCACACCAACAGTGAACCATCTACTGTTCCAGCAAAAACTACTGTTGTTTTATTGGGACTAAAGCAGCAACATACCACCTGTTAAGCAGAAAACACTTATGGTTGATATTACGATAAAGGCCAATGACTTGATAAGCCCAAAATGTTTGCTCTTCCTAGGCATGCAAATCTAGAAAAGACAGGTTACATGCATTTACAGCAGAAGGACAATTTATTTAAAGGGAAGAAGGATACAAGACTTTCAGTAGGCATTCTTTTTCAAAGACAGTTGTTGTATAATCCGTATTTACTGCCACGAAGCTGAAAAGTGTGATTCAGCTGTATGATAGTGATGGACAGAGATAATTTCTGACAACATCTAAACAAATGTTTTACTTCTGGTTACTCTTGAACTATGAAATTGAGTCATAATTAAAAACAAACAAAACTGCACACCAAAACCAACAAACCGGCCAAACAAAAAAAATACCATGACCATCACTACATTCTAGTACTGGAGCACAAAAAGGATTTAGAATAGTGTTTTCCTCACTTAGCTCAAATGTTTCTCAAAAGATGATACATCCATCAGCAAAAGAAGAAAACAAAAAAACCAAAATACATAACTGATACAAATACATAATAAAGCCTTTTATTCTATGGGCAAATATGCAGTGTTATTAAAACATACCTCTGAGTCACATACTAAAACTTTCTGAGGACTGGAGGGCTGCCAGATGTTCCAAACACATATGATGCTCTTTCTGTTCAGTAAATTAACACCTGGCTTTTTGGGTAACCCATGAACAGAAAGTAGCATCTGCCTCTGAACTTGAGACACGTACAGACAGGATATTTTTCGGTCTAAACAATTAAAAAAAAAAAAAAAATTAGGGTAGAAAAGCAATAAAAAAAAAAGTAAATTTGCTGCAGATAATAAAACATTTAGCTGCTATAGCAACAACTAAAGAAGTAAAGACATAATTATGAAGAATATTTCTATTAATAGTGGGTTGCTTTAGACACTCTACAAGAAAAAGGAGGGACTAGAGAGGGAATAAAAAAAATTAGAAGTAGAAAGAAAAAAAGGGTGAGAGTCAGAAAGTCTGATCTGACGTCAGTATATATACTCAAAATGAAGCTAAGTTTCAAACAGGAAACAGCACAGGCCAGGCTTTTTCTGGTTCATCTTATGTGCTCATGTTAGAATACATATGGGTTTGTGTTATAATAGCTGTTCCTAACATAATTACAGATGCTCCATTTTTCATTTTAATTTTTAGATGAAACTCTACTGTTTATAGGGGGAAGATATAACTGCAGTTCAAACAGATCAGGCCACATTCTCCCTGTTCAATAACCAGCTCCGGTCTTGCCATCATCATAAAGAGACTAAACAAATTATACCCCTTGTGTGGCTCTTCAACAACAGGGGCAAAAATTACCTCCAGGGCACCCCTGTATCATGCTATCTGCTGCCTATATTTCTGGTTTCACAGCAGCTGGGGTACTCTGATGCTTGTTATGTGAAATGAATCTGCACAGAGCTACAGCAAGATTAGTGCAATTAAAAGTGGATTTTACATCATTTATGTATGTGCTGTTTGCACTTCAGTTATGACAAAAAGCATGATACTTTGCATAAGTAAGAAGAGTTCACACTGCATACTCGAAGGTGTAGAATAAAATTTCCTTACCATGGAGGAATGGCTGGTTAGTATTTAACTGGAAACAGCTATCACTAATAGACAGACTGGTTTGTCGAGATCTTAATTTCCACCTGGGTTGTGTTGCAACTTGATCTTCCTCTAGCAAAACAGCAATCACCTTTCAAATATAAAGGGTCATCTTATCTTTCAGCTTTGCTATTTGTAGCTTTCTAAATTATGTGGATTAATTTAACAAACCTTTATCAATTATTTTGATAATTTCATCTTTGCAAATACAGCTTACAGAATAAAAGTTGTATAGCTCTGGTTCACTTTCTTTGCAGAGAGATAAATCTCCCTGATAGGGGGCATTATTTACGTAATTTATTTAAATTAGTCAGAACAAGTACTGTAAGTGATCTATCACACCTACATACTTATGCACACAACTCATAAGGGATATTAAGTACGTAAGTGCACCTGGCAAGCAGACCGGAGGAAATTTGCTAATCTTTGTGAATCAATTTTTGGTGTCAGAGCTCCATTCACTGATGTATCCTGGCTGTTTACGAGACCTAAGAAAAAACAAATCCCAAAAGCTTCAAAAGGAAATCAATTAAGGAAACCATAAGAACAATGTTATTTTCAAGCAAGAGGACTGTGGAATGAATCAACTTCTCTTCAGCAGAAATAACAACACTGCAGAACAAGATCTGCTGGGGAATCATATCTCCTGCCAACACAAAGAACAATCCAGGAGGAAGAAACTGTTTCTGCCACTCACTCTCCACCCCCTCCAGAAGGGGATTAAAAATGCCTATAGTAGTTTGCTATAAATGCACCTAAATTTTGACTATTAATGAGTACAAAAGAGAATGCTTACATACATACACATTCATAACATTAAAATGTACTTCACCTCCAGATACAAGGGCACTTTCTCCTGGATGTTGTGTCCATTTCTCCAATGTCTCAACTTCCTCAGTCTGGATGTCTCTCTCAAGACTGTCCTCATTACACTGAACATATGCCTTAATTAGAGATATAAACTGATCAATATATGGTTGACACAGATAAGAATGACAGTACATAACTGAATAGAATGTAAAGGACTTTTAAAATGAATGTGCTCAACCTCTTCTGTTTCTAAATTCAGTCCTAAACACACTGACACATTGTCGCTATTCTGTGCATGCAAATATTACCACATTTCCCACAACAGTGCTAGACCTACTCCAAAAATACAGAATGTCTTCAATGAAGCACAAACACTAATCCCAGCATACTTGGGGTAATGAGCCACAGACATACCTAAAGTCCTTTAGAAAATGGAGAAGAAACACAAGAGAGTCGCCTTCTAACACAAAAAAAGAAATGGCCAAAAGTTTTTATGTAACTGCTTTATGGTAATTAAGGCTTAGAGATGAAAAATCATCAATTTATGACTTTGCTGTCCTATTAGTAACTTTCTTTCATACGGAAAATTATTTTCCAGAACAAGAATCAGCATTTTCAGGATTTAAATTTTACTACATATTTGTTACCCACCTGCTTAGTGTTCACTTTACCAAAATTCCTGATGTACATGTCATACTCATTTACAGGAGGCAAATCCAGTAAAAAGTAACTCATTGAAAAGTCCAGATCAATTAGTGGGAGAAGTTCTGAACTCCGTTTTCTTTAGAATGAATTACAAAAGAGAAACACAAAAATGGTTAAAATCAAGTATGTGGTATTCCAGAAGAAAAACAACCTGATTTTGTAGCACCAGAGATCTAACAATCCAGTTGCCTATACAAACTGAAGCTATACCAAAATTTATTGACAGATAAAAATATACCAACAGAAGTACATTTAACATTGTTATGAATTCTTATTTAATGTTACATTGAGACAATTACAATGTTTGAAAATGCAATACTGATTGCAAATAGCAAACTTAAATGGTTTATTATTAAACACAAACTGTCAAAGCATAGCACAATCATCTTGCCTAAGTATACAAAAGCTGTTTTCTCCGAGAGGTAACAGATGAATGTCTCCTTCTTTCTACTGTTAGGATGGAGGGTAATTCTCCCATACTCATTTTATTAGCTTACATACCCTATACATATACGTGCGTACTCTTATTTAAGAGTAAACTGCTTGAATTACATACAGATATCCATTTACAAGTTAATACCATGCTCTTGCTATACTACAGATTCCTTCACGATAAGAAAATTTTTGTAGTCTTCCTTTCTCTCTTGTATTTTCATTATTTAAAAATATACTTGATACAAACACAAAGCAGATACAATAATGGGTCTGTAGCAATTCAGTATCTAAACAATCTTGAAGATGCATATTCTAGTTGCAGTTTCTTCTCAGTGAAGTAGTCTTTGAAAAAGGAAAAGACTAGAGCAATATGAGCTGGAATTTCTCCTCCAGTATTTTAGGCTGGATTTTTCTTTATGCATAAGAACAATTTTCACATCTCATGTTTGTCATTTGGTGACATCTATTGCATTTTCTCATCCATGTTTTATTTTTACTTCCACTTCCTAATGCATCACCTTTTCACAAATAGTGTGGGCACAGATTGCTGAGATAAAATCCAAAACTATGAAACTTGTTTCCTAGTTACAAATGTTAATGATACATGCAGACAAATCCTTAAAATAAACTAATAGGCCTTGTATTAATACTTGCAACTCTAAAGCGCTACAGCTCATTTATGGAATGCTTTCAGTCTACTTTCTGGTAGCATTGTATTATCTCAGCATTAAATTTCACAAACCCTTACTCTTTCCATGGAAATGCCAGTTCTCCTCACAGGCTATATAATTTGTTAGCATGTACACAAAGCCATATCATGTATACATAGTCATACCAGTCGTAGTACATAATCAGCAGAGGTTGACAAGCATTTCAGAAGGCAATTTGCCTTCCTGAATTTCCTAATCTGTCTCCACTGTCTAGAGAGGAATCCTAGACAATGAACATATTGGACATATAAATTTAGGGAAGGTGAATTAGACAGCCTAGACAATAAAATCTCCCTTATGTGAACATTAGCCACTGATGTGCAGCCATAATGCAGTGGAATCTGGCATTGTCAACAAAATTTAATATTCTTGGTTTATGTGTCCAGTTGATGTAATACAAAATTGGAGTTACATACAGTGCTTCAGATAAATCTGGAGCTCCTGGCAAGTTCTGCAAGAGAGAGGCATCAATTTCTTTCTTTAATACAGAGCTCTCTTAGATGTCTCAAATTTAGACCAACTTTAGATCAGTAATAACATGTTTACAGTGGTATTATCCCTGAAAGGGAATGTGCTATTTTGGGAACAGTATGTGCCATACAGTGACTTGATTATTTCAAGAAATTACAGTTCTGCAGAGCACTGAGAGCAGCTAAAAGGCTTGCTCTTTGGAACTCTTAGTCAGTACTTAAGTGACTGAAGAATCATACAAACAAATTACAATCCTGGCAACTCATTCTATACTAAAATGGTTCAGAAAAACAGCTATATAGGCAAATTTCGGCTACTAAATGACGTGCAGCAAAGTTCATAAATTATATTTACTCAAAAGCTAATTACTCTTAGCTTACAAAATTTTATTTGTCTGTAAACCCCTCAATTTCATAAACTTCACATATTTCAAATGCAATGAAAAAAATACATCTCTCATAGTGAATTGCCATTTTGTGTGGATTAATTTAAAATACACTTACTTCTGCTTATTAGCCATACTTCGGCTACTTTGTCGTTGGTTTGCCATTTGAAAATCCATGAATAATCCACAAAAAGAGTTTCTGACAGAAGGGTACTGCCTTTCTGTGATATTTTAAAACACTGTTAGTGTTATAATTCACACTTCACAGTGCACTGAAATATAAAGCAGTAAGTTTAAAAAGCAACAGATTTATTATGACACAGCAACTAAAAGTTATTAGGTTGCACATTACACAACATGCTCCAGCACAGTTATTAGTACAGTAGGTTTCTTCAGCAAGGGGACAGCATTTTTCCCTTATCATAGTTCTTTATACTGACCCAAATCATTTTTATTTTAGAAGAGTACGATGCAGAAAGTGCCTCTTTCTTTCTCCTGCCATTAGGAGTTGTCTTGTTCCCCTGTGTGCATTAGAATGCTCTATCACCAGTTCTAAAAATCATAACGAATTCACACAGACTACACTAGATGTATGCTATATCTCTAAATAAGAGTTTATCATTACAGGTAGCAAAGAACTTCATCAACACAAACTTAACCTTGCATGAATAAGCAAAACATTGAAATCTGTTGCTTTAAAAGCCACGGTTAATCTAACAACCACAATATCTTATGTCACATCAATTTTTCTCCTTTTCCTGGCCATCATCTGGAAGCTAATTTACCTTAACATCCAACTTCCAGTCTGGACCAATGGTGTTTCACCGCCTCAGGGGAAGACAGCCTTTTTAAATAATACTTGTAAAATGCTTTTATATTTCTAAAAATCATTACTGGCATGATTTTTAACAACAGAGGATCAAAACTTACCAAAAAAAGAGAGTGCTGTGTAATTTACGATGAAGCACTAAGTGTTACAATTCAGAATTTAAAGTCTAACTGTATTAGAATTCCATCCTGTTTATTAGATCTATACTGTTAATGGAATTATTTTACTGATTCCACTCAATTTATTAGAAAAACAGTAATGATTGCATAAATCTTCTGCAAGAAGAAATTCATATTACAGTATACTGGTTCTCACTTGCAAAGAATACTTAACCAAAAATCTGTGGATACAGTAAAGACTTAAAGAAACTCCATCTTATCCTTCTGTGACTGTATGAACTTCATACAAACTAGAGTTTATAAGATTCTTTTGAATAAGAATTCTCTACTGCTATTCACATGAGTGAAGAGTGAAAAGCAGAACCACAACTGTATTTGTTAAGTAAGTAGATCTGGAACTCACAGGAATCAGACCACCTGAATACAGGATGACAATTCCATAGTCACATTTCAGGAAAAACACCCTGCATTTTAAAACTGATATAGAAATATATATTTAAGTAATATCTGTATTTTTCTCCCTTCCCACCCAGAGAAGTGGCTTCAACTTTGCTTAAGAAAGGCAAACTGATCTCACAGGAAGCCCCAAACTGTTCTAGCACTCCTCCAGTTTTCAAAATCCAGACTCTCATATCCTCCCGTCACCCAAATTAAGACCTACTAAATGTCAGTCTGAACATTTTTATACTTCACATTTTAAATGATTAGTAATGCCGCTGAATCATTCTTTAGCAATGTGAAAGCTACAGGACTTACCCATAAACCTAAGTGACTCATCTAGAGGACCAGATTTCTGCCTTGAGGCAGACTTCTAGAAAATGTGTCCTGTTTACTCTTATACTGTATGTGTTACTCATACATTAATAAAAATAGAGTGGTGTCTAGTCACATACCCACGACTGGTTCCTTTTTTTCATTTTCAGGTTCCTTTGGCAGTGAAGTACAAATTCTATCGTTTTCTGCATTAATTGCTCTTTGAATTTCTTCAATTTCTGATGTTCTATAAAACTGAATCTCTCTTAGGTTTTCTTCTTCATCTCCTTCTTCACCACTTTTATCTTCATCATCATCAAAATCCTCTTCATAATCCTTTAAAAGTAACAGGACTTTCAATAACTAATAAACACGGACTATAGATGTATTTTTCACGATCTATTTTAGAAACTGTAAAATGCTGTCAAAATAAAGTAAAAAACTCACACAGATGGCTATAAATCCTCCAACTGAAAGGCATTTTAAAATAACTCACAGGAAGAAAATGGCGTGTCTTGACTGAGCAGTAATTTTAAAACCAGAAGACATTCCCACAGCATTGTTCTTCAGTACCTGAAACAGACCCCTTTTTTTTTCTTTTGTGAAGACTTCAACTCAAAAGAAGTTGGTTCTGATGAAAGCTAAGCAGATATATAGCAGAGTTTCTACGCAACATTTTAGTTAGCTGTTATTTATTGTCACCAAAAAATAAGTAAAAAAAAAGTATCATCCTGTAATTTTTCCTTCTGTGAAAGAAGTTATCACTATTTTAATATTTCAGTATTACTTCAAGAAGACAATTGTATGCTTTTACTTACTTCAAAATCATCTTCATAATTTGCTGAAAAATTATCAAATCCTGCGTCTGTATTATAGATGCATGTATCTTTAATTGCCTAAATAAGAAAAATTAAACTGTTAAATAATCTTAGAAAAAAATAAAGGTTTATCTGCCAAATCATAGCATAAAGATAGGTAAATAGTTGTTCTTCCCAAATATTTCTACATTTTCAAGCAAACATATAACAAATTCTGTTTAGAAATATAAACAAAAGTGTATTAGAAAGAAAAAGAAGTTATATAAAGAAGTTACAGTGACATAAAATAATAATAGGAAGACAAGACAGAACTCAACCTTATCTTGGGAAGACCAATTGTTTTCCAACAATATTTTTGCTGGGAAAGAGATAAGAACTGCTGTGCTGCCTATAATTTCAATAGTGTACAGCATGGCTTGTATAGGTCAGCAAAATTAAATCAGTAAAGAGACAAATGTGCTTTCTATAAGCTCATTAAGGGAAGAAAACCCTACAAAAGTAGGCTAAATATTAAGCACTAAATATTACAGCTAAATATTAGTACTAAAGCCAAAATAATGTAAGTTAATTGAAAATTAGAAGAAAAGAAAGAGAAATACTTCTGGCATGAAACCAGCCAGGTTTTAATAGTATAGTTTTGAAAAATATATGAGTGAAAGATATGAAAGATATATGGCTGCCCGTAACATAAGACTATGGAAAGGGATGTCTTCATTAGGTCCTACTAATTTTCCTAGATGGGACCATAATCCTACAACATTCCAAAACAGAATTTGGAGTCTGGAGGATAGACAGAAACATTTAAAAATATAACAAAATATTTTAAAACTTTTCACAGTAAACTTAGGCTGTTTCTGCACACACTGGTCCAAGTAAACCCAAGTCCATTCAGCTTACACTTTAGACTTGCTGAAAACCTGGCTGTGTCTGCAACTGTCCTTTTAAACATATATATCTATGTATAAGTATAGATATATAAAGCATATATATATATAAATACTTTCCCCTTTCTTACAACAACTATTTTAAGAAGCATGTATGAATTACATTGCTAACCACATTTTACTTGGCTTGCACTACATATCATTCGCCTGTTAGCTCTTCATAGAAAGAAATTATATACCTCAGGTATGTGTAGGTGTATTATATGCCTAAACTCTATTTACTGAAAATAATTTTTTCTTGCATAGAAAATACTATACATAGAAATAGATACATAGATATGTAGTTGAATAATAGTCGGCTACCTGCAATGCTTAGCAAATTTATACAGAATAAATCAATTTTCTAATACTGCATCCAGAAAGAGAGGTTAGGAGATACCTAAAGACCAATATATATAAACCTGATCTTTGAATGCCTTTATATTGAAATATATATTGTAATGGTTATTAATCCTAGGAAAAACACAACTTTCAAAGTTCCAAAATCAAACAATTTTACCTCCTGTCCTGTGCCACTTTCCTCTTTTTCAGTGAGTTTTCCCTTATCCTCCACAGTCCTGTTGAAAAAGAGAAAATCAATTTTATTAGCTAACTCCGAAGAAAGCACTAGTTTTCTATTGGTTTTGGTTTCTGGAGGAGATTGTTTGCTTTAGAAAAAATGGGTCTTCTTTCCTGAAAAGAGAAAAAGTTTGACATCTCCAATCAACTGAAATATTTCTACAAATACTTTTATAGATCTTTATTTATAATACCAAATTATATTGAAACAGCCAAGTGATTGATCAGCATCAAAACTGCATCAAAACAGAAGTAAGGAGGAAAAAAACTTATGAAACCCATACATGTATTACTTGTATTGATACCTACAGCAAACTGGAGACGAAGATCAGACTGGTGCCATGTGCTCTGAAGATATAAATCACAGACTGACATTCAAACATTGTCTTTCATTTGGGGGTTTTATGAGGACAATACAATCAGGGAGCAGGAGAAAAAATCAACAACCAGCTCTGCTCCTCAACAGTCTATTTGATTATTTTATGAGTATGGGACTTTAAGAATAGAATGTACTTAGAAATATAATCCTGACATTTTACTGATCCTACCTAGGATGACCTTGGCCTACCCCTTTCACATACAACAGTAAACTTGTTATATATAATGTTTTAGATAACATCCAGAGTAGTAATTACTATTATGTAGTTACAAAGTAGTAACTTTGTGTAGAGATACACAAATGCTAATAAAAAACAGTCTCATGTAGTTCATCATGAACCTTCTATGTGTCCACATGACTGCACAGTCAATCTCTGGGTGATATAATACAGCATTTCTATTTCCCACACTAAATGCCCAGATTAATACATATGTAGTTTGCAAGGATGAGAAAATATCTCATTATCCTGGAGTAGGGGAAAAAAGAAACCCTGAAACAAAACCAGGATACTTATACACAAACTTTTACAAACCACAGATTTTTTTCTTTTTAATTGCTACTGTGCTGAGCAAAATACCTATGAAAAAAAAATTCTATTTGCCCTAGTTATTTGAGATCAAGAATTCATGCTTATTGTCTTGGTAATGACTGAATCTTAGTGGATACCATACAGTACATTTTTATTTTTAATCTCTGAATTTACCTTATGTGCTGATGGCTCTTTGCTTCTTGAATTCTCTCCTCATTTTTGTATTCACTCTTCTGTAAAAGAAGCCACAATAGTCACGTGAGAAAAGATGGGAGAAAAGTTGATGAGTTTGTATTAGCAGTAGTGATATTAAACAGTAAGAAAGGTTAATAAAGAATTATTTCAACAACATAGTATTTTTTTAATCAGTCATTGCCTGTAAGACATTTCGTGTTTGAACTAATGTCAGAATGATCAGCTCCTTAGAGATATGGTAAGCAATGAAAAGAAACGCCCATAAAAAGAGATGCTATATAAAGAATATGAACTTCTCCTGAAAACTTTAAATATCTGGGAGTGAAGTTTGGCTGCATCCTCTTCTGCAATGTATTTCAAAAAAGAAACAAGGGATCTTGAGTCTTCTACTATGCTCAACAAAACTTTATAAGGCTGTTCCAGAGTAAATTCCAACTTTTATAGGATACTTTCACATTAGTGTATTAGTAACAATAGTTAAAAAATGCTTTGGGCTCAGTGTATACTGCTCAAATTGTGAGCCCAGAGCACCTTCCTGAATAACCCCTAGACATGACTAGAAAAACTGATAGGGACCAAGGGCTGACCTCAGCAGGCTGTAGCCAGCCTGTCTCAAAGAATGAGATTTTAACAGTATGGACTGCAACAATTCACACCAGGGACAAAGAGTAGTCACAGGAACTTTTAAGGCCCAGTATAGGGATCTCACTCTTACATTCAGTATTATGGAGGTTTCCCTAAGTTTGGAAACATATTCAACAGGTTGTTTAAGGTGGTTTTCTCTGTCCATGAGCATCAGAAAAAAAGAAACATAACTCTGAGACCAAAGCATGAGTATCAGTCATATTCTATAACAGCTACTTGAGTAAATTTCCAAGGAAGTCAAGCCTTGAGCAAGCTCCTGATAGACTGTGAATTCCACTGCAGAATGTCAGTTACAGGAATCACTTTTGGTGGGCACATACACTGAAGATGTCCAGTATTTTTACTAGAAAATATATTTCTGAACTTTTCTTCAAGAATCTTGTACATCTTCACTCTTTAGGCAGCAGCGAAACCTAAACTGTATGAATGCTTCTATGTTCCATAAAACTTACCTGATCTTATGAGCTACAGGTTAGTGTACACTTCTTTTCATTCTTGCAGAATGAGTACTTGTATTATAAAAAAACAGTCAAAAAATGTCAAAGTTTGATAAAGTCAGTAAGGTATCATCATGCTCTGTGTTAGAAACATTAAAGATACTCTGTAGCTTCTGACGTAGAGGCAAAACCTGTGAGTTAGATAACCATGCTCCCTTTCTAGGTAACATCAAACAGCTCCTATTAAAATCATGTTGCATTTCTATAAAGGCATCCAATATATTTAATGGACCTCCAGTCTAATTTCTCCACCTCAACATATTAGTAAAATTTTCAAAAGTCATAGTAATAAAGAATTTTATTAATAAAACGTTTCTAACATATAGGCAAGTTTCTAGTTAAAATTTCATAGAAGGGATCAGCTAAGAAGTACGATACTTAAAGGCAGATGTAGTATTTTAATTTACCACTTCACCTTCAAATTTCAGAAAATGTTGACTTTATTATTCAACTTGTCAATGATACAAGATAATGTTTTTAAGTTTTAACAATACTAACCCCGAGATTGTGCTTCTTTCTTTCATTTTCTCTACTTTTTACTTTCTCACTGGCTTCTGCTGGTTGCCCTTCTCTGTCTCCACGGGAAGATCTTTCTTTAGATCTCTTTGATTTATGTTTTTCTTTCTCTTCTTTTCCATAACTTTTATGACTTCTCTCTTTTGAAAGCATCTCTCTTCCTGGCCCAACAGAATGTTCTTTTTTTCCTCTGTGTCTTCTTTCTCGCTCCTTATCCAACTCTTGATCTTTCTGTAACTTGTGTACACGTTCACCTTCTTCAAATTTGTAGGCTAAAAATTTGTCAGTGCTCTTTTTGGTATCATTATGCTTAAAAGAAAAAAATAACGTTAAAGAGTTAGATCTCCAAGACTGTTTTAGCTTCACAAGTCTATCCATTTTTGACCACAAGAATGACAGTTTTGTAAGCATCTACACTTTCTGCCACATGTATCTTCCAGCCCTTTTTTTTTAATCTACTATGGCAAGCTTCAAATTATTTTCTTACTTGAGATTCTGCTATTTATTCTAGGACATCACGTACTTTGCTACAGAAATTCTTTGGATTATGTATTCTTCACACAAAAACTTATTTCTTTGTCTACCTGGTGGACTAACATAAAATAGGATGCATACTTGCCAATATCCTTGCAATAAAAGCATAAAGAGCAGATGGAAAATTATGAAAAAGCTGTACAAAAATAAAGCACAGTTCACTATGAACATTTAGGAAGTAGAGCCTGATTCAGTTTCTTCAATTTTACAATTTTATCCTCTTCCATTATGAAACACTTCATTCTATTCCCTTCCTTTACCTTCTTTTCTGTCTGTCTTCTTTCTTGCTCTTCACTTGTTTTCTCTTTCTCTAGAAAATACATGTATAAATTAGAGTAAAAAGTTGTATTAAACTCTAGCTTGGAAAAAATTAGTATTTCAGTGACATATTTTTCCTAATACCTAAGAGCTTTCTAATAAACCTTTAATGTTCTATTGAAATTTTCTCTCCAATGCTGGTTACTTCTACATTACCACAAGATTCCGCAAAGAGATACATTTCAACAGATACTGACACCTGCTTGTCTTTATCCTCTCTGTACAGATGGGATATGGCTTCTGAGTATTTCTATGTAAGTAGTGAATATTTCAAAGTACAAAAAAAAACCAAGGCAACTTACCCAAACGATGCCTGCTTTCTCTTCTTCTGTGATGTTCTTTATCTCCTCCTTCAAATGACTTCAGATTATTTTGTGTATCTATCTGCTTTACCTCATGACTTCTATGCTTTTTTTCTTGTTCCCGATTGCCCTCCTTATCTTTTGGAAAACTGTATCTTTCTCTCTCCAGACTTGACCCTTGAAGTTTATCTTTGTATCTCACTTGGTCTCCTTCCCCCTGGCTCTCTTTCCACCTCTCTCTCGCTCTCATTTTATCCCTGTCTCTCTCACCAGATTTTAATCTCTCCCTCTCTCTTGTTCTTTCCTTGCTCTTCCCTCTGTCTTTGCGTTCATGTTTATGAGTGTCTATGTCATAAGCAGGCTTCTCTTTTTGCAGTTTCTTTTCTCTGTGCTTCTGGTCTTCATTTTGACTATCTGACTGTAATGCCTGAAATAAACCAAACAAAATTAAAACTCATTATTTACAATTCAGCCATCTATTTTTATATGGTATATTCAAGTTGGAAAAAAAATACAAGACTGCTAACTATGAACTCCATTTCCCAAACAGTATTAAAATGCTGATATATTTCTAAACTTACTTTGTAAAATTACTAACATTATGTCTGTACTTATTGTAAAAAGAACTAATAAATGAAACAAACCGTAAGCTGCATTTTCAATGTATTTGAAAATAATTTGGCAAGAAAAAGTTTATGGCAGAACTGTGCATTTCTTTTACAGCTATGTTGAAAAACTACCTAAGCATCTTAAAGCTGTTACCTCACGTGGATAGGAACTTTGCCACCTTATAAAATATGTTACAGATATAAACAATAATGCTAAATACCTGGGCATCCTGCAGCTGCCTTTAAAGTAGATTAGTTTTTACTTGAACAGAAAGCAGTCTGTAAGAACTGAAAAAAGTTTTTGGCCTAGATCCCTTGAGGATACAATTATTCTTAATTTTTTCTGAAGTCAGAAGATTGTATTTTAACTTTCCTGAATCAAGTAGCATAACTCCCAGTGATTTCACTACACCCACGATTTCCGCTATTTACCCAATGCAGAACAAACAGAACACGCTTTCATTACAGTGGATTCATAAAGTGAACTAAACTTTATCCATCTGTTTCACAGAAATCAAAGTCCAATCACACCACTTCTGTTGGAAGTAAAGGATTTCAACTCAAATTTGTTTGCTTTACCTCACATGGAAGTAGTGGAAATGTTACTAAATGTCTAAAAAATACAAAATACTCAATACTGTAGCAATTAAAACTGAAATAAGGGGGAGCTTTGAAATGTAATGGATAGAAAGCAAGGATCTGCACAAGATACAGAACATAAGCTGCATATTAGAAAAAAGCTTTTAAAAAAATATAGCACAAAACTAAGATGAGTACCAATGATGTAACTGACTGGAGTCTGAATGCCTATTTGACCAGGTAAAATAATTAACCAGTTCATGAGAAACATCATAGGTGATGATAGCAAATACAATACATAATATACACATATGAAAGTGAGTAAGCATATAAAAGAGAAATTTAACTTGGATTTGGAATGGCCAGCAAATCCGACCCCATTGTGTGCTATGCAATTACCACAACAATGGCATTTTTTCCATTTACCTTATTAAGGAATCCGTAATGTTATATGATTTATGTAGCCAGAAACCTCTGAAAGGTCCAACCTCTGGCATAGAAAGATTCCAGAACTGTCAGTTGTGGCAAGGCAGTTAGCAGCTGCACTTCAAAGATCCGTGCTGTTTGTATTCAGTGATGTAGATTTAAAGTGTCTGGTGTACCAAAAAGCCTTAAAGAGCTATTACAGATTCCACAAGGCAAAGTGGCTAGTAGAACAAGCAGCCAACCCTCTTATGTCTAGTCTGTCAATAAATTCTGCAGGTTTAGTGTAGCTTAACACCAAAACTAGCAGAAATCAAATAAAATTACCTTAAGATGTTTTCTAAGTTCTTCTGATTTCCAGGTATCATCTTTGGTTCTTCTCTAGAACACAAAAGACAGCAAAAGCCTGAGTAATCAACGTGCAGATCATTTAACAATCAGTAGGTTTTCAACGGTAAGGACTAAGGTGCATATGGCAAGTACCAGTGAATTTTGTAACTTAAGCATTAATTTGATTTAGCCCTAATGTATATAGTTACAGCATATCTAATCTGACTAGATCTGAAAGAGGCCTAAAGCTCTGACCTCTACTGAGTTATCCAACTCTGCACACACAGAGTAACCAATACTGAGGGCAGTGCCTATGGTAGATAACAGTGCAGCCCTTCAAGAAAGACTTAAAATTGACCATCTAATGCTTGACCAAATAGATAATACAGTCAGACCACTTCTGGAAAATAATATATTGATGTCATTAGGCTCCCTCTCCTGCTATATTGGATCTAACTTCAAAATTCTGGTAAGTGACTTTCTTTGGTGAGGTTTTAATATCTATGAGGTTGGAGGTTTTCCAGGTTTTTTCTTGGGTTTAACCACACTCAACTAAAAAAGTTTTCCTTATACCAAGTCATTATTTCTCCTGCTGACAGTTTGGGCCACTATATTTTACTCTCTCACCGTCCATCTTAGAGAAGAAATTGGCTCCATCTTCTCCATAGATCCTCTTTAGATATTTAAATACAGTAGTTAGATCCCCTCTCAGTTTTCTGAACAGCAACTTAACCTACTTCAGATTAAGACTTTTTTTAAACCACTCTGGGTTCAACTCAATCATTCACCTGAGAGCATGAAGAGCTAATCAGCTGATGACACATTTACTGAATTCAAAAAGTGCTATAAAAATCTTTAAGAATCTGTACCTTAAACTAAACAGTAAGTACGTTGGCTTATGAAGTATAACAGGAGACCTTGCTACTTCAAATAAAACTCTTTAAGAGAGTTGTAGAGGGACCTGCTTTATCCATAACCTAGAAAGACTGGAGGTTTTCAGAACTGTATGTCAAGAACTAAGTTAAGCACTATGACACTAAAGAAAAAGAAACCTAAAAACAGTAAGAGAAATTTCTGTAGTTTTAAAGCCAGAGTATTTTTACATATAATCTTCATCTTTCTTATTTTCAATACTAGTTCCCTATTTGAGAGCCCTCAAATAGGTAAGCAGCAGAAGTGATAGACTTGATTTAATAGAAAAGAAACAGGAAAATGAGGCTTTATCACTTAGTGTGGCTGCTAGTATAACTGCCTCTAAGTCTTTGACAGCCTTATACCAATGCACCTGAAAACTTTGATCTAAAGGATTAACTTTCCATCACAATTCACTAAAGAGGTTATTGATGTACCACAACTACTGAAATACCTGAATTAAAGTTTTTAATACTACTACTTCCCATACACCCTATTTCCTACTCCGTTTCCTATTCAGCATGTTTACAAACTAATTACCTGTAAAATTCAGATTCACACACCACAATAAAAGTGATTCTATACTAATGTTTTTTCAAGTGAATATGTACCACAATCATTGATAACCAGCACATCCATGTGATTTTGCTTCCTTTATTTTGGAGCTCTCTAAACTTTCCATAATTTAACCCCATCATGCAAAAGCTGTGTGGTTTCCTAAGGAACCAAACCTCATCAATTAGCTGCCACAGGCATATCAATCATTAAATATACTTTATCTGCAATCTGAAACATTAAGCGCTTCAGATACTTTCATAAACAGCCTATCTTCTGCAGAAAAATCTGCGGCTGATATGGCCTCATCCTTCTGCTAGAGGAGTAAGGATTCCCTTACTACCACCACTTGGGAAAGAATTGCATCGGCAAGCTGACAAAACAAGACTCGATATGCTCAAGGGGCAGTCATAGCGGTCGCTTCTCAGGACCAGCAGAAGAAACAGTAGGGCTGCTTCATGCCTTTATCCCACAGACGCTCAGACTTAGGCAACGCCAAGCGACACGCGTGGCGGCGAGGCGAGGCGCGGCCGGGTGCGGGGATGGCTTTCTCTAGCGCTAAGGAACTTAAGGCGTAACGGGCCGCGAGCAGGGGAGGAGACCTAGGAGAAGAACAAGCCGTGCAGTGCGGCCACCGGCCCCAACACCTCCTCAGAACCCTCCTAGAGCGGGGAGAGGGAGCGGAAGGGACGAGACGAAACAGTCTTATTTGCAGAAGTCAGGCAGCGTAGCCTCTCACCTTCTCATCCTCCATTTGGGGGGGACGGGCAGGCGCCGCGTCCCACCGCCACCGTCCGCCTCGGAGTAGGCAGGAAACTGCGGCAGCCGCGTCCGGGCCTGCCTAGCAACCGGTGGCGAGGGGGAAGCAGCCGAGCGCCCGAGCGATGGATGAGCACCGGGGCCGCCGCACGGCATTGTGGGAAGGCAGAGGGTACCGTGTGGGTGTAGGGAGGGCGGTTCGTGGCGTAGGTTGCTCCGCTGCGGAGGAGTAGTGTCTGGTCATCTCCAGCCTTTCCTAGGCTTGAGAAAAGGCAGGCTAAGATGCCTGTAAAGAAGGTTTTCCTCCCCGAGATGGTGCCTTGCTGGGTTTCCTCAGGTGGAGGGGGCTTGGGGAGAGCTCGAACCAGGCGAGCACTGTCTTGTGAGGTGGGGACGGGGACACGCACCCAGGCAAGCTTTAAAGCACCCTTGTACCTCCTGTTCGCTGCCGGCCTTTTGTGGGTTAGGTATACCATTAAAACCATTCCTAATCGTAGCTGGTTTACATCTGTAAGAGGCATGCACGATTACTGAGGAGGGGGGAATGTTAAGGGTGGTATGCTTATCTTAATCTGCAATTCACCAGGATTTCAGATACAGGCAGGTATGAAGAATACCCGTAGAAATAAAAGTGGTATTAATACACAGCAACAAATACCGGAGTGGTTTTCTGCAGCAGAGAGCAAGTGGCAGCTCACCAAGCACACGTGAAACAAACTACGGAAACAATGATTGCATGCAGGAAAGGTGTGTGCTGTTTTCACAGCAGGTATTTACAGCCCATTAACATGCAATTTAAAAGAGCGGGTGAAAGTTCCTCCAGGCGCTTTTAACTCTTGCTTATTTCTTCATTTTAAGAGTAAAAAAAAAAAGAAAAACACACCAAAAAAAAAAAATAATATCAACGAGAAAAAAGTATTACATTTAATATTAGTTATTAATGTAGAACATTGGCTATTGGGGGGGGGGGAAGCAAAGAATGTATGTTTGCATTTGAGAAACATTCCAGCTGTCGAGCAATAGAAGTGTGTCACCCTGACTTAAACCAGATGAATTTTAACCCCTTATACTTGCCCTTGAATAGTTGACAAATACACACAAAGCTTTAATACAGTTACCTCTTATTCATGTTTCCAGAATAAATTAAAAATGGTGTAAAAGTTTTTTCACTGTCTGAACTATAGAATTATAGAATATTTTGGGTTGGAAAGGACCTTAAGATCATCCAGTTCCAATCCCCTTGCCATGAAATATTTTTCCTTATCATGTACCAGAAAAGCAAAGGCAAATTGAGCAAGCAGTTGAGGGGTGAGGGTGGGGGGGGGAACAAACAACCCTTCATATTAAAAAAACCACCCCAACCGAACAAACCACCATTAACTCTATGTGTGACTTTTAAAGGACAAGAGAAGTGGCTGCCTCATCCCTGGCAGTGTTCAGTGCCAGGATAGACAGGCCTTTCATTAACCTCGTCTACTGGAAGGTGTCCCTGCCCATGGCAGGGGGATTGGAAATAGATGATTTTAAGGTCCTTTCCAACTCAAGTAATTCTGTGATTCTAAATCCCATCCACTAAATATAACCATCTATGGATGTTAAACTATTCATAAATATTCTTATGAATTATTTAGCTGTCTTTAGCAAAACTTATAAACTCAAGGAAGTAGGCATCTGCTTAGGAAAGAAATGTTGTCCTACAGGCTGCAGGAAAAAAAAACCTGCATGATGCGGGTTTATGACAACAATGTTGCAAATACGTAAAACTGAAACTACTAAATGTGACAGTGATACTAAAGACTGGACAGAATAAAAAGCTTTTTATCAAGTTCTGGGCCTACTACCTACCCTGTAGTATATGCATATGTAATTTTTTATATATATCCATCCATCCATCCCCCCCCCCAGGTTTTGCTGCTGATAGATTTTTCTTACTCATGTCAGCATACACTGGTCAGGCAGCTTATGGCAAGAGCGAAATTACAAATATGGGAAGGCACCACTAGAGGGGTAGAAGGAACTTTTCAAACCTTAAAGCAGGGGTGGAACTGAACTGCTGTATTAGAACACAAGCTGGAATAACACATTTTGAATACTGGAATTAAAATTTGTGCAAGTGTTTCCACCATGTATTAAACTAGTTTCTCCCTATTGCCAGTGCAGGCAATAAAATGGCATGTATCACTTATATTGCTAGACAGCATAAAAGGATGCCCGAGCTTCTCTTGGAAAGAAACACGTTGTAAACAAGGGTTTTGGTAGCCCTGAAAATTTTAAGACAACTCTAGCTTCTATGTGCATTTCCGTTGTCTGGCTTGGTACACATATCTTCTTCTTGACTGGCATAGTTATCTGAAAAGCAGGGTATAAAATAATTTTGCTTTTTACATTCTGTAGTAATAAAATAGGTTTTGTCTTTGGATCTTTAGTCCTGTAAAGCAGTATTGCATTTTTCTTCACCCCTGTATGGAATCACACACACCATAGCATTACACACAAAATTACAGTAAATACCAACTCTCACAGGGATCATATGGCAACCCTCCACTATGCTTAAAAATTATGACTCTATTATATATATAAAAAAAAAATTAAAAAATTATTGAGGAAGAGGCTTATTAGAATATAGGCTTTGTAGCTATATTGTTTTTCTGGTTTTCAACCCATTTCTGCTGAGACCATATGAAGACAAGAAGAAAACTCATTTATTACTATGGATGGAGGTGCATCTTTCAAACACTCTTGCAAAGTGTTTGAAACACTTATGTTAGTCAGTCCCCCAAGGTCATAAATGGAAACAGCAGAATGCAGATCTCTGAAGTAAACCTTGTGTCTTCAGTTTTGAACTGTAACTTGTAAGAATCCCATTAGGGGAAAAAAAAAAAAAAAAGACTATGATTATTGCAAAAGCTTAACTAGGAACACATTTTAGTGGAAAGTATATTTTTCTTCAGGAACAATAAATTTTTGAGGATCTTTTTATTAGAATCCAGTTTATGCATTCAGTGAAACTGAAGCCAGATTGGGTGATACTAGGGATCAAACCTCTATGGTTTTGTTTCAAACAACAGAAGCTCTGTACGCTGAACAGGTATAGTAGAGTGTTCTGATTCTTCTTTGTGCCATATATTGGACAATTTGAAGCAGGCAGAAAATATTTGTACTATGTACCAGATAAAATCTGGAGCAAGTTGAGACAGCTGGCTAAAATAAAACATAGAAGTAATGACTATTTATTCCATCATGAAAATTTACTAGGATGAAACTTCATGTAAAATATGTTTACATTAATTCCAAAATTTTTAGGAAAAACAAACCACAGCTCCTGAGTAAACATTCTCATATTTCTATTCAGTAAAGATTTCTATGCAATGCTTAAAAATAGAGAGAAGCATCAGACTGAAATAATACTGTTGGGTGAAATAATGTATAATACCAAACATTGATCTTCAGGAAGATTAACTGTTACTGAAAATGGTCAAGAAGCAACAATTAAAATTGCTTTCAAAACATGTTTTCTTATCTGAAATCCAAGGAAAATGGGGAAATTTTGGTTTTCTTTTTCACCATATAAACAATCTTGTAAATTATTCTCATCCTCAAAACCCTGGGTGTATTAAAAAAGGTATTTTTTGAAAGTTACTTTGAAGAAAATTGCCAGTACTTACTAGAAAAAAAGCATCTGATGTGATGCAAAGTAGAGATAAACAAAAGATGATACTGCCTTGACTCCAGTAGAAGCTACTGAGTTTGAAAAAGGAAAAAAGGAAATGCAGTAAAAACGAGGAACAAACATATATGGCTAAGAATGGGTATAAAGGAATGATGCAAGCAGAAGGTGTTAATTAATATTCTAAGAATGCTACAGACCTACAAAGCAGGATATGAAAACAATAAATATTATCTAAATGAGATAAATCAGCTCTGTAGCTGATATAATTCACTATAGGACACTTAAGGAAAAGTCAGTAATCTCTGTGCTGTATCTTCAAGAGTTCTTGAGGCACTGAAGACTGCTATCACAAGTATTAAACAATGGGATCAGGAAATACGGGAATTAACAATTCCAAGATTCTTAAGCAAATTATTAAACAATTTATCAGCACCAAAAAGAATAAACAGATAACTTGTGGTTATCAGGAACATTTTATGAAAAACTTTGTAATAGAATAGCTGACCCTTGTGTATTGTGTAGTAGCAGAGTTTATGTCTTGATTTAACAAGATTCTTCTGTTCCTGTTATAACAATGGATGTGCTAATTACATACCACACAGTTCCTTCATCAAATTCTGGTGTGAGGCCAAGACAGTTATCTGCAGAACCTCTAAGAAATCAGTGGTTACCTCTTTATCAGAACTTTCTATTGATGTTACAGATAAATGCTATCTAATTAATGCTGCAAGGACTTGCTTCAGTTTTCCTACTTGATTGGCACAATACCATCCACCTGTAGTTGTGATTATTCAAACTTCCCTATCAGCTACTGAATTACTCTGCCCAGGATCAATGCTGGGCTGCCAGGCCTACAATTATGTGCTTGTCATCCTAAATGCTACTCCAAGATTTTTATTCTGATGTGCTTCTCCAGTGTATTAATACTGACTGTACAGGGTACTCTACAAATTCTATACCCAGCTTATTTACAGAATGCACACTGGGACATATAGGAAAGCAGGAAGAGATGCAGCATATGGTAAAGTGTTAGTTGGCAAATGTCATATTAATCACTTTTTCTTGTTTTGATTTTCTATTTTTGTTCATGGTACAGTTGTATTCTGCTTTAGATACTTGTGAAGTTAGATGGGGAAGTAATGGGAAACAATGGAGTATAAAACTGAGAACAAAGGGCTTGAAAAATGAGAAGCTATTAATAGCAGTGGTTGTAATGGAGGGAGCCAACATGCAATATGGCCATTTGTATTACTGAAACTCAAGTTTCAGATGTTCAGGTATTACTGAAAAGTGGGAGTGAGTAGTTCACATCAGTCTGTGTTTGAAGTCATTTGCATCTAAAGGGATCATGTAGTCGTACTTGATACGCCTAGTTTGAGGTAACAAGCTTTCATGGGGTCTTTTGCTTCCTGTTAGTCCCCTCACTGTTACAGCCAGTAGGTGTTTCTGGTTCGCTAGAATTAAAGACCCAAAGTAAGGAAATTATCGTGTCAAGGCTTGGATACCATCTAGTTGTAAATCACTGATTTTATTACTCTTTTTTTATCGTAGTCTTTTGGCATTTTCATCCTGACTAATTCTACAAGGTGGAGAACACAAAGTCAGTGGTAAGGAGGGAGCAAAGAAAAGTAACATCAATCTATGGCCAGAAATTGTTTTTGCTTAGAGTGGTCCATCATGTCTGATTGCAGGCAGGGAAGGAATTTAGAAAGATGATAAATCACAGCAGCACACTCAGTTGTTGAGATACAAATTCTTTTTCTAATTATGCTGCACAGCACTGAGCAAACAAATTTTGTGCCATTGCTTCTCTGACTTCCCATTTCTCTGGATAATTGAGATGGAGTTGCATTCACTCTGTAAGCAAATGAAGCTTATGAAGCTTTCCCATCTGTCCATTTGTATATGCTTTCAGAACTTTTCAGCCTATTGGCTAAAGTCATTCTCTTCTTTTCCCTGCCTGCAAATACTTGTCTCAAAAGTCTAGAATTTTGTGAAAATTAGCAGGTGAAGAGAGGAGAAAGGACCCTTCTTCCCACAAAGTGAAAAGTTAGCTAGTGACAGCCAAAACAAAAAAAAAAAAAATTCCTGGTAAATGCTGAGTTTCATCAGCAAGTGTGTACCAGCAAACTGATGTGCGCACAGCTAAGGACAAGCAACAGATGCCCCTTAGCAAACTGGAGGTTACATTATGGTATTGCAAAGATAAAGGAGTGGTAGGAGGAACGATGCGAGAACCAGGTGTTACTGTGTGAAAGGGGAACAGGACACAAGCCTGTAGAATATCAGCTTTTACAGTTCCACAGACCAGGGTTTGTGTAAGACTCTGGGTGCCACCCTGGGTACTCCTGTGCATTAAGGGGGTAACAGAAGAGGTAGCTTTACCTGAGAATGTGTGAGAAAAGCTTCAGGAAACACCTGTTGTAACTAAATTTGGGTTCCTCTGGGCCATTGACCAGTCAGTCAGACCTTTAACAATATCCATTAACTGGGAACAAAGGAAAACCCGAAGCTTGTTACTGAAGAATGTAATTGGTAGACTTTGAACTGCTCACAGGACAGAAGAAAAGGGGTAGCTGGCGCTGTTTGCCCCTGGGAATGCACGTCCTAGGATGTTCCCACTCCCCAGCGAGCCAGTTCTGCTTCGTGCCATCCACAAGAGCCCGTTTCCTTGCCATGACCCTCGGAGTCGCACTCGTCCTGTGGCCCCTCGTTCCTGTGACGGCCAGTGGCCGCTGCTAGCGGTTAGGCTGGCTGCCTCCAGGTGAAGCTGGGTTCCCGGCAAAAGGGCATCCAAGGCATTCTCGGCGAGAAACGGCTACGACCTCCTGCTGGCCCAGATCCCGCCGTGCGAGGTAAACCCGCGATTCGCAGGACAAGCCTGCGAGGGGAAGATGAAAGAATCTCAGCCTCCCGGGCCGGCCTGGGGGTGGCGGCAAAGCAATGAGGGCGGTCGTGTGGTGCGGGGGTCGCCAATGGCGGTGGCTGGAAACGGGGCACCTCCCCTCCGTGGCGCAGCCCCCCACCTCATTTCGCTTCAGCAGCCTCCCTCCGGTGAGGGCAGTGGCGGCTTGGGCCGGGCTGCCCCGAACCCGGAAGCGCGCGGCGGTTGGTGTCGGTGAGCAGGAACGGGCGCAGGATGCGAGGCGCCGCCGCCGCCCTGCCCCCCTGCCCGCTCGCAGCCAGCGCCCGAGGAGGAGGAGGAGCAGCAGCGGCAGCGGGAGGAGCGGCAGAAGAGTAGGAACCGCGGCTGCGACAGCATGAGCGGGGCCGCGGCGAAACAGTCCCCTGGTGAGGGGGCCGACACGGATCCCCCCGCCGCGGACAAGGCGACGGCTGGGGACTCAGTGCCGGAGCCGCCGCCGCCGCTGTTGAGCGTGGATGTGACGGGTTTAGTGTCGCAGTTCGCTAGGAGCTTCGTGCTAATCTTCCCCGTGTACATGCTAGGTTACCTGGGGCTGAGCTTTAGCTGGGTGCTCATCGCCCTGTGCGGGCTGTTTTGGATCCGCAGGCACCGCGGCGGCAAGACCTCCCGCCTGGGCCGGGCGCTCGCCTTCCTGGAGGACGAGGAGGAGGCGGTGCGGCTCAGCGTCTCCTCCGCGGATCTGCCTGCCTGGGTGAGTGGCCAACACCCTTCGGCGCTTCCGAGGGAGCACCCGCGCCCAGCGGGCAGCAATATGTCCGGGCGAGCTGGGGCCTGTCACCTCCCCGGGACCTGCATGACTTTCCAGCCCGGGGCGGCCCTCTCCTGCCCGGGCTGAGGGGAAGAGACTCGCTACAGGCCGGAGCCCCAGAGCCAGCCTGGTGGGAAGGAGGGGGCGAGGAGAAGGCATCTCCCGCGCCTTTAGGCTATTTCGCCCGCCTCTCTGGGGACTTGGCGTCCAGCGGCGGGAGCGGCGTTACCAGATGTGGGCAGGCGGAGGGACCCTTTCATCGGGACGGCCTGTCCCTGCCGCGCCCCCGCCTCGGCCCTGCGGTCCGCCAGCAGCTGAGGCAGCGCGGCCGCCGTGTGTGACAGCCCCGCGGCGCTGAATTTGCCGTGGCCGAGGGTTCCCTCGCAGCAGCAAACTTTACCTCAGGGTTTGTTTTTTTTTTGCTCTCCGATGCCAGTGAACGCACACGTCTGGGACGTGCCGCGGTCTCTACGGCACATAGGTCTAGCGACTCTGGCAGGACCTCTTGGAAAGTTGAGATCAGAGGCGGACAAAATCAGTATCGTAACCGTTGTAGGCTTTTCAGTTAAGCGTTACTTAATAGGGAGTGACATAAAAACGGGTGGTGTTTCTGTCAGGTTTTTAAGGTTGTGGTGTGAGGACCGAGAAGGGGCTTGGTGGTCTTATTTTGTGCATGCTGTGGTCTGTTTTAAAACGCTTTCTTCGAAAGTGGCATCTTCCTTTGAAAGTTTCAGGCTTTCTGATAAGCCTTAATAACTATGATTATTTTTAGTCAAAGTTGAATGCTTTTTACTTTGGAGGTTTACAATTTTTTAGTTACAGCTGACAGCCAGTCACCCATCAGTACTAGTGCCATACAAATGTCCTTTTCTGCTCTGTGCCGAGTTTGGTGCTCTGCTGGTCTCTATACCTGAAGTCTTGAGGGTTTCTGCTAAACCTTTCTTGGTGATTTCTTTGTTGACTACTCATTGCTCCGTAGTAATAGCCGTCCACATCTCTGCTATGTACTCTTTTCATTGACTGCATTGATCAGTGTTCTGATGATAAGTATCAAAGTGACTATTTTTGTGTGATCAAATTGCTGTACCTGATATAACCTGTCCTAGCTTTACTGAGGAAGTTATAGGAGTTCCAGGTGTCTAGAGAGAATATGGTGTGTTGGTGTGAGAGAGGAGTCTTTAACCTCTGTTTCTTAGTATCTTTTACCCAGGTTCTTGTTGAAGGTCATGGTAAAAATGAGGACACTATCTAAGAGAGATGAAGTGGTTTTACAGCTTGAAGCTGAGATGTTAAGTCTTAAATAATCTGGATAATAGCTCTTAAGTTAGCTCTTTACTGGTTTGTTTTGTGCCTTTTTTTTTTTTTTAATCATGCAGCAATATAATGGAGGTATTTTTGTATGAGGCATTTAAAATTAATTAATTGAAGCTAGATGTGTTGTGGAGGGTTGTATATAGTAACTATCTGCTGGTAACTAAGCAGTAGATACTCAAGATCAGCGTTGTACGTAAATTTTATTTCAGGTCGCAATTTGTTGCCTTTAATAGAATGGCAATTAATTCCCATGTGAAGTTGTTCAAATAATGAAAGGGGCCTCTTGACTGAAGTTAGAGGCAAGAAAGTCATAGAGAGAAATGAGTGTTGGCTCAAACACCTGCATATCCTATGACATTATGAGAAAGCAACTGGTTGATATGCAATGTTTCCCCAGAACTGTGGCCTTCTGATACAGCAGTTGGCAGACGTATTGTAAGTCACTGTTGACTTTTTTGTGGCTTTGTTTGTTTCCCTCTTCAATCATGTTCTTAAATATCACAGGTCTTGCTTCTTCTCTTTCTGCTGACATGTATGCATGCTTCCAAATAGCTGTAGCTTCCAGATGAAATGCAATCTGGAAGACATGTCTTCTGAGAATCAAAGGCCCACTTCAACAAAAAGTGATCTTCAGTGTCCACTGTCATAGTCATTTAGCTTTGTACGAGTCTTTTTGCTTCCTCTGTAATGTGTCTTGGGTAACTGTTATTCTCTTCTTTTTGCTCTATAGTTTATCTTGGAGATTTGTGTATTTCAGTCATATTTCAAATAGGAGCTGCTGGATGATATACAGAGCCTAACATCTCTTTAACAGGTGTCAGGTTTATCCATCTTGATATGAACTCCAAACTGGAGTATGTTCCCTTGGGTTCTCATCCGGGAAATTTAAATTACTCGAGTAGGACAGTGCTGTGTTTTAAACATAGGGAACATTTTACTCTCTTAGAACTGAAACTGAGATGTAACAAACCACGTTTCAATAGAAATTATGTAACATCTCAAACATTTATCTGATCTGGTATCTTTCTGGGCTCCTGAGTGTAAAAGATCCTTAGCAGTGTATGTAAGATGTGATTTAATGCACCACTACGCCCCCTTCTGGGATTAATTGCTGCTTCAGGAGTGCATGTTAAGTATTCAGTAATACTGCATTGTGTTACTTGTTTTTAAGAAAGTGGTTATTGCAGAAGTTTTTTTTTTCTGACAATACGCGCAGTTATGATTTGAAAGTGATACACTTGTGCTGTCACACTAGAGTTCATAATATTGCTAGTTTCCTAAATTAGACTTAATTCTTCTATAAGCAGGTGTTGATACAATAGGAATATTCTGTACTGTGCATGTAAAATGCATTATTTCATCATGAATACAGGTTATGTTATTTAAAATGTCAACACTGAATTATTTAAAAGACATGTATGTGCTAAAAAATACTGCATTTACTTCCTTAATAAGATCTGTACTCACAGACTTGCTAACATATAGTTGTAGCTTTGTCACATGTTTGGAATATGTCACTTATTTATATGGGGTAGGAGGGAGCAGAGGTGGTGCTTTTCCAAGTCATTTAAAACTAAGCAGCAGAATTTATAATGCGAAAGGGTTGGAGATCAAAATGGTCTTTAAATGTGACATTTCCCCTTTCTTAGCAACATTTTTATACACTAGATGTATTTTGTAATGAAATTAATGTAATTAAAAAGCATATATAAGGAAAGTGGTAATTTAAGTATCACTACTTAAAGAATCGAAGGTAGGAAACCAGCACTCCCAATTTTTAAAGGACAGATATCACATTGCCTTTTATTTTTAAAACAGTAATGGAATTTCATAATCTAAGTGGTATAATAAATTTAAAAAGAGCTTCCTTCTTTCTCAGAGCAACTAAAAAGTTAATCTAATTTTGCCATTGTAGGGGGTCTTGGTTGCTTAATCTGACTTTTACAACGTGACAGCATGTCATGTTTGACATCTTTTTGGATAAGTGAAACTTAGACTTTTGTTCTCTTCAACATAGAGATTAAAAGTCATGCTGATATATATATTTTTTTTTTTTACACGAGATATTGTAAATTTGGCCTGCTACCAGAAACTGTATCTGTGTGCAGTCTCGTCAGCAATCAGCAGGAGACCAAAATAGGAACGGATCTTAGAATTTTTAAATAATTGATTCTGAAAAAAACATTTAGATAATTTTCTTTTTATCCTTAACCATGGATTATAAAAAACCTAAAATACTGTACATCTTTGGCAAAAGTAATAATAATGTATTAATAGTATTTATTAATACATTAATTATGAGTCTGCTGTGGCATTCTGGGTCTTACAGACTTGAGTTTCTGTTCTAGTTTGGAGTGACTTTCAGTGTTTTGGTTTTGTTGTTTAGTCTTATCCACTTAACGTAAAAGGAAAAACCTGCATGAATGTAATCAGGTGTCTAGTCATCTTTTTAATTAAACTGATTTACTGTCCTGTTGTAAAGAAATTTTTAGATTGGTAGGTCTTGAGAATCTGCATGAAATTCTTGCAGACTGTGAGTATTGTGAATCACCATTTGACTTCTATACCCCTGCTACACTAATAGGGGGAAGAGAATGTCAGCATGTACCCTTTTTACTAGATACTGATGTACAGCTACAATAATCAATAAAATAATTATCCACCTATGTTGTGTTGTGTTTTTGCAAAGGTGATGTTGAGTAACGTGACTTCAGTGGTAGTTGCATATTTCTTAGTTGAATGTTGTTTTGAATATTGAACAAACTGCTAGATTTTAGGACAAAAGGATCCATTCTGAGTAAAAGCAGACATAAGTGAAAGTGGAAATTGATTTGTAACTATGAAGTTATTTGTCTCGTGTAAGAATGAAATATGCATATATACTTGTGTTGGTTTTTTTTTGTTTTTTTTTTTTTTTAACAAGCTCTTCCATGAGGTTCTTGTCAAGTATGCACTTATATGGTTAGAGCAACAAAGTCTTCATTTTTTTACTTGGAAGGCAGACCCAATGTTTGTGGAACTAAAAAGGTTAGGTGGCTGTAACTGCAGGGTCATGTCTTTTACTGAATGACATCTGCAGAGAAGGTCAATCATGTAGAATCCAACTTGCCAACAGGATCTTAGTTTGATCCAGGACAGTAATCTCCAAAGAATCCTTGCTGTTGATGTTTAGTATATGCCCAGTAAACATGATAAACAATCGGGCTTCTGTTATACATTATGCAGTTTTAGTTACCATAGAACAGTAAGATCTTCCTCTGATTCTCTAATTATGCCCTTGTTAATGCTGTTACTACTGTGGCTGTAGGAATTGTATGTGGAGTCTTGTATTAAAATATGAAAAGGAAGTCTGTGAGGCATTGACACAGTCTTCTGATCCTTTCCTCAAAAGTTAGTTGAGCATGTTAGATTGAATTTACCAAGGAGTCATTTATAAGAAGAATCACTTCCATGTATGGCTGCTAAAAGCTGAGCTGCATTTAATAGTTTTGTTTGGTTAGTACTGCAGATGGCCATATACTTTAGGCTGCCAGCCTGCATCTGGAAAGTATGAAGGGGTGTGAGATAGAAAAGGGTAAGTACTTCTGAATGCTTAACAGCTGAAGTCTATGTCCTTCTGCCTTTTGTTTTTTTAAAACTACCTTCTGTTCTAGGTGCCTCATGGTGTATGTATACATACAGATGTGTATTGTGGGTTGTGTGTGAGTTTTTTATGTGGTTAGGCTTTCTTTTTTAAGGAAGAAGTTTTAATTTTCTTCAGTATTGCTACTTGTGTCATAGAATACACTGGATGTCCTGGTACCCTGTCCAGATGAATCTTAAAAGATTTCACTAGGGAATCCACCAGTTCCCTGGGGAGATGATTTTAGTGGCTGATCATTTTCTTTGTGAAAAATGTTCCTCTTGTGTCCAACCAGAATCTCCTTAGGAGTAACTGGTACCCATTACACCTCCCCTTTTCCATGTGATTTTTTGTAAAAAGGGAGTCTCCATCTTTTTCATAGCCACTATTAAAATATCAGACCATGGTGGTAAGGTCTTCCCTAGATCTTTTCTAAAGGCTGAACAAACCAGATTCTCTCAGCTGTTCCTCATGTGGCAGGTTTCTCAGTCCTTTGATCATATCTATAATACTTGTCTGGACGCTCTCCAGCTTGTCCACATCTCTCTTGTATAGTGGGGACCAAAACTGAGCACAATATTCCAGGTGTGGCCTGGCAAGCAATGAATGGAGTGGGATGATGACATCTTTATCTCTGCTGTTGATGCCTGAGTGACTAAGAGCATCCCATAGTTAGACATGTGAATTATGGGTTTAAGAATGCAGAACCAGCGTAAGAAAAAGCATCTATGTTGCTTAATTGATCATATCTTCCTGTTTCTCGAAGTTTTTGCATTTTTTTATGTTAAAGCTATGCTAAGATGATGTCTGTCACGTAACACATTTTCTCATGTAGCAATGTGGTAAGCATCACTATGTGATTCATATGTAAAGATTATTTTCCGCAATATTTATGGTAGAAAGCCATGTGATGAACAGATGTTGATCTGAAAGTATTAATATGCTTCTTGAACTGGCTTAGGTGCTACAGGCCTAAATATATATGTATGATGCATTCTTTTTTTTCATATTACAAATTGATATTCCATAACAGTTATTAGGACTATGCAAATACATTCTTGAAATGTGCTGTTTAAATAACTAAGGAAGTTGTGTACAAGTCTTTTAGATTTTTTTTATTTTGGCTTTGCTTTTTTTTTTTTTTATTATTTTATTTTTTTGGTTTTCATTTCAGTGTTCTAGTGTTGCTTCCGTGCCTAAATAGTTTTATATATAAGAGCTGGCCCTGCTTTTGTCATATTTGAAAATGTGGGAGTCATAATGATCTTGTCAGTAAAGGCTGAGGTTTTTTGGAAGAAAAAGAAATCTAGAATAGCAGTCAACCTTTTCTGCCTCTTCTACAAGATTCTTCTTACTTTAAATTACTGTTGCTGTTTTGAGACTGTTGGCACATCACAGTGTAGCTGGATGTGGATTCTAAGTTGTTTTTTTTTTTTTTTTCCTTTGCACATGAGAGCCTGCTGGGAAATAGGAGGATGAATCAGGATTATTGTCTTTCAGCTTTCACTTTCATTGTAGTTTATCATGGTGGAAGCCTGTTCTAGAAATTTTAAGTATTCAAAACAATTCTTTGGTGTTCTGTTCTCCTTTTGAAAAATGAAAGAAGAGGCAGCATTTTGTTTCTCTTAGGATAAAAATGTTTGACTTAATTTGATTTATGTTGCAGTTTCTCATTTATCAGATCATCATTAATTATAGCACTGGAAAGGTTCTCTAGTTGCTGAAGTTGCCTTTAGCATGACTTTTCGAGCTTTGTGACAGTTTTTTGCTGACCACATGCCTGTACTGAATCTGGGGTGTGGGTTTGTGGGAGATTTTTTTAAAAAAGATGATAAAAAAGGTAATTAAGTTCTTTGGCTAGTGTTTGTGAACACTTAATGAAAATAAAGGACGTACAGAGATGGGAGTATTCAATGTAGAATTTACTGTGAATAGGAACAGTAGAGAAACAGTATTTTGATGAGAGAGTGGTCTTGTTTTAAACAACCATTTAAAGTAAGTTAATTACAAAAACTATTTAGTGGGGTCTGGCATTTTATCACTTGTTTAACTTTTGGACTGTATGGCACTTTGGTAGCTTTGGGTAAGATTTGCCTCATTTGAATGAGGAGAGTGCTGTGAAGTTTAGAAATAAATTGATTGTATGAGGAATGAGAGGGAAGAGTCAAATAAGGAGTGAAAAAGTGATCATGTGTGAAACGTGGAAGCCAGTTGCCAGCTTGATGCATTTGACAGTCTATTGTCATCAAAGATGGCATGAACTGACCCAAGACTCTTCTTCAGTCCTGTATGCCATGCGCTAAATGCTTTTCTCATTTTTCAGCAAAACAGAGCATCTGGACAGCACTTGCATTTCTTAGTTAGTCTTAACCACCTTTCTTGAGGATGCTTCACCTTCTCACTGGATGAGACTAAAGTTCTATTGGGACAAGCAGGAAAAGATGAGACTGTAATTAAAGATGTTAATGCATTTGAAAATAAAGAGTCAACTTGAGTTTTTCTTTCTGGCACTTGCAGCCTTCACTGTGTTTTGAGATTTCACAGATTTTGTTCCTTTTTATTATGTTTTTGATGTAAGTTTTGTGACTTTCCTAGCTGGCAGTAATGAATTATTGTCAAGTCTGGGAAGAGAGGTTATACCAACTTGCCACATAAGCTAATGGAGTAGCTAATTGCACTAGAATTAGTCCAGGTTAAACTTGGTTTATAAGGAAGTTTCACTACAAATACTGAGGTTCTGAGAATCTGAATCCTTTCCTGATTTTGGGGGCATGTGCTAAACAATACTGTGGCTGTGCTATGACCATTCCACTTAACCTCAGCTTATCAAGACACTTTGGTTTGATCCCTTGTTCCTTAACGTAGTTCTGTATAGTCTGCCTTCATGTCAGAGCAGGTGAGGGGCTCTGTCCCATCTCCTCTTGAATCCCATTGATACAGTATCTGGGAGAGTGAGGAAGAAAGGTACACCTCAGCTTTCTTGAACCGTTATCTCCAACCTACTTCTGTTTTTTGTTTTTTGTTTTTTTTTTTTTTTTTTTTTTTTTTTCCAATAGGTTATGTCAAGTTTCATATACCAGTCTTACAGTGGTCAAGTTCTCTTTTTCTTTGTGGTTTAAATAGTGCAGCCCTTTTTATTTTTTTTAAGTTCCTTTAGTTTTGTTACCTCTATGTGCTTCCTGTGATACTGTTAAAAGAGAAGTGAGAATTTTAAAGCTTCTGCCTACTAATGGTGTAGGCTTTTCTCTGCATTCAGATAAGCTTATTGCAGGGAGAATCAGGGTTTGTAGTAAGCCACTGATTCTGCAGTTTCAAAACACAGTAAATTTGCATTCCTGAAAAAAAAAAGATGTTCTGCATCTAGTTGCATTTTCTCACTGCCTTCTTATGCCAGCATTAGAATTTATTTGGCCACCCAGTTGTAAGCTTTTTACCAGCTTTAGTGTTCAGCTGGAACAGTTCCTGGAGTAGTTTACTGTGCAGCCATGCAAGTGCTACTGTCTCCAGTAAGGAGGTAATGGAAGCCTATGATCAGGTTTAAAGTGAAACGGAACGATAGCTTGCATGAAGAGGACCTTCTTAGAATGAAGTGGTAAATAAAACTGCTGAGATTTCTTTCTCAGGAAGCAAAGTTAGAACTTGAACAATTTATAGCATAAAGCTGCACACCTAACATACAGCATTTCAACAGTCCTGTTAACATACTAATCATTAGACATACAGACTCATGGTTACTTAGATCCAACTCTGTTTTTAGAGCACGGTTGGATCATATGAGCTCCAGAGGTCCCTTCCAACCTGAATTAGTCTATCACTTTTTGTTGTGTTTTAAACTGTCATTTCAAATGGCTTTTAGTCTCCAGTTGTGGCTTACAAATGGTAAGAAACCTTTTCTGCATAAAATAACCAATGTTTACTTACCTGTTAAGTGTAACTAAGGAAAAAATAGAGATGGCTATCTCTAGAGAGGTATTTTGTGGGAGGGACGTAGTGAGGCTTTTTAAGTCATTCAGATGCTTGTCAGCTAAATAGTATTAAAATTCTGTGTTGCAAATGGCCAAAACATACAGTTTTTGAAATGGAACTCCTGTTATATAAATAACCTTTGGAAGACAAGTGTACCCATGTAATGTGTCACTGCGCAAAGTTTTGTCTGCTACACTCTGCTGTAACTACAAAATTCTCCTTAGGAGTTGAAAATCTGAAACAGGGCTAACAGTTTTCAGCTGAAGCAGTCTAGAATTAAGTACCATGAAGTTGTTATTAGAAATACGAAGCTAGTTTTACTTGGCTGAAAATAACTGTCATATGACAGTCAAACATTACATTGTCATTTGGCTGTCCTTATCATATAGCAGCACTGGTCACGTTTACATTAGCTCAACTGCAAGCACTTCCACTTAAGAGATTTATATTTGTGATGTAAATTGCATACATTTTTGTGTCTGTTATATTGAATACTTTGAGACAGTCTGTTGCAGACTCTAGTGCTGTTGTTTTTGCAACCTTTGTTTGGATTCCTTGTGTTAGATACTGCTTCACATGAATTATCCAAATAGTTTCCTTTGGGAAAAATCTGAAGGATGTAACAGTGAGCACTGAATGAAATATATTGACAATAGCTGTCGTGTAGTCCATCACTATCTACCTGAAAAGGAAGGTGGGGAGAAAGTGGGTGAATTTCTGAAAATGCAGTATCTTTCATTTTTAAAAGTAACCACAAGATACGTTGAAGCATGATGGTAGCTATAAAACTGAATTGTTCCAATTTGAATTAATTGTGCAGCATTATGATACACACTTCTGCTCTCAAAGTTTGTGACTATTCAGTTTTTAAAATAGCTTAGTAAAAATATGGGGATGAAAACGTGGGTGTGTAACTAATGGAACTTAACAGATCAGGAAGCTCATAGGTTGTGTTATATTTAAGCATGTTTACTTTGTAATACATGTTCTTTATGCCTTTTTTCAGATCTGCATAGCTTGATATAAAAAATACACCTGTGCTTTCTCAGATGCCTTTCTTCACATAACATATTCTATAGACTGCCAATTAAATCAGATTTGAAAGATTAGTGAATATGCTTACAACTTTATATCCAAAAAGTTGACAAGAACGTTTATGTCATTCTCCTGCAGTGAAGAGTATTACAAGACATGCTCTGAGCTGTAAGGTTTTATGCAGGCTTATGCAGCAAACTCTCAGGACTTGTTGGTAGTCAGCAAGCTTTGTCTGCATGTTTCATGCAAACTGTTAATGTAAGGGTTCTATGCTATTTCAAATGAGAAATGTCTGTTCTTAGTTTGTTAATGTTTCCTAATGCAGTGAGTTTGCTGATCCAGAACTTTGAAAAATTGTAATTTGGTTTGATGATATAGTCTTTTCACTCCTCCCCAGTCTATTGGTTCATCTTGTTAATTGTTGAACTAGAATGCTAAATTCTTCTGTCTGTGTGCCTAGGAAGTTGTCTTAGTCTAGTAAGCCAGTTTATGATGCAGACTAAATTTATGTTTTAAAATGCTGTGTTCCTTACCTAATGACTTTGTCCTAAAATACTTGAACTAGAAAAAGAACGCTTTTCCAACCGCCCACCCTCTGCCAGTTAAATGTCAAATAGCAGCCAGGAAATGATAAGAGTGTTTTATGGGGGGAACAAGAAAAACAGCGTTCAGTCATTTGACTTGCATGTGGTATCAGAATATGTGATTGATATAGTAGCTTAAATTGTAGTAATTTCTTCTTCTCTTTTTGTTTATGATTGTTTTTATTTTGGTTTATATTTTATGGAAAATATTTGAGCTTTTGGAAGTGTTTTGTTTGTTTGTTTTATTTTTAGGGTGTGTTAGGTATGAGTGCTGTGTTGATGTGAATGTGCCTAAACTGTCCGTGTTCCTTTGATGAAAACAATATTCTTATTTCTGTCTTGTTCGTATAAGTCTTTGTATTAATTTTCTACTAATATTGGCTGTATATAAGGCTTTTAAAAAAGTTGCATGTAATATGTGCTTTTGTTGTTTTCAGGTCTTAATGTAAATTTATGGTAACAAAACATTCTCTAACAACTGTTTTTCTTAGTTCCTTTGTGTTTTGATGTTTCTTTCCCTTTGTGTCCTTTCTTTAGTTCCCTAAAGTGAATAACAAAAATGTTACTGATGAGTTTGTTACTTTGATTTACAAAAACCAACCAACCAAAGAAACAAACTGAAACCAAACAAAAAAACCCCAAACAATAAGAAAACCATGCACACGCACAAAAAAAAAAAAAAAAAAAAAAAAAACACCAAAAAACCACACAAAACTCTATGAAATCTGGGGCTATTTTTCCGTTTTAGTTGGAGTCATTCATTCCTCACAGAGCCCGTAATAATCTGAAAATAAATTTGATTTGGTAGTTACTTTTTTTTTGTTATGAAGCAGTTTCTCATATAAGAATACAGATTTTAATTTTGCTAAATGAGAGATGAGGAACTATAAAAGTGTTCTTTCAAAACAGTAATTCAAAGTTAGGTTATTTGCTTCTAGCACGCACATGCTGTTATTCATGTACCCACTTCCTTTATACTGATTTGGTTTTTGTTTTTCTGGCATGGCTAGGAAGGAAGCCTGTTGTACTAGTAACACCATACCAATGCCTCTGACAGAGCTGTCAGAAGTATTGGTATATACAAGTGTTTATACCTGAAATTAGGTTTTGGGTTTGGTTTTTTTTCCACTAGTGCATAAACCTCTGTTTGTTTTGGGGAGAGGGATCTGCACTGTGTTGTTCTGGATATTACACAGGAGCAATTGTAGTTGGCAGTTCTTGTTTGGGAATAAGTATAGAAAGAACCATTAAGGCCTAATGGACAATTTTTTTTTTTTTTAAGATGTTTACTTGCAAAATGGATAATAGAAAAACTCTATGGGATATGGGGTGACAGTCTGTGGTGGTTCTGGCTTCAAAAATCCAGACTTTCATCTTCACTTAGTTGAGTTTGGTATTTGGGAAGTAGAATATTTGGCAGATATTTTGTAAAACATTTTTTAGGGTAAGGAGTGGAGGTGTTAGTGCTTGAACTGAAACTGCTGAAGGGATGAAACTGGATGTAGCATTTATTTACAGTTGCTTTAAAATATTTATCCTTGCCTGTGATAACATTGTTTCATATCTGTGTTTTCCAGGAGCTACCTGAAAAACTAGAATATCAGTAAAAACTCAGAAGGTCATTCACTTTCTTGTTTGATACTTGCAGTGCTTGGAGGAATGGTTTTACTTTTTGTCAGCCCCTGTCATGTTGTGGGTTTTCATTTGTTCTAGTTTCTTCATCCCACACTTAAAAGTGATGAACTCCAGCTCTGCTTTCTGCTGCTGTGATTGTTTGCATTCCCCAGCACATGGAAATAACATTCCTGTCTGTCCAGCAAAGAGTATAAGTAAAGTTGTTACTTGTGATCTCCCAGTAAATGAAATGGACAAAGCCTCTGATTTGGAGCAGCTCAGGTTAGTCAATGGTGTGGGATTTGAGAGGACATTATTTTAACAGAAAGTAACTGTATGAGCTCATTAGGATAAAAAAGAACATTGAGACATTGAAATACATATTTTAATGAATATTTTTCCAAGATAGTTTACAATTTGATTTTGGTTACAGACATTTCCATAGGCAAATAGATCTTCAACTGTTTAGTTAAAATAAAAACCTCCAGTTTATTCAGGTAAAAAAGTGTGTTGTAGATGGCTGTTAAGCTTACTGATATCCTGACAATTTTCCAAATACCTTGAGCAGTCAGGACTGTATCTGATGTAGCAAATCATATATAGCAACAGGAATAGTGGGTTGGATTTCAACATCACTTTGATGTTGAAAAGGAAGAAGAGATTTCTTTTTCTTTTCCTCAGAGGCTAGTTTGACGTGGAAGAGTCTTTACCAAATTCTTGAAAATACTTTTCAGCTGAAATAATATAGTTGCAAGTTAACTTCTATTTATGCAGATCTCTGAAAATAACTGCGGCATTTTACTCAAGCTTGATTTCATTTTAACTGTCATCACTGCATTCTTCTAAACTCAAGTTATGTCTTTTGCAAGAAAGTTATTACATGTGATTAAGAGCTGCGTACAGATTTTAGAATGCTGAAAATACCTGGTATATGTACTGGGCTGGGATTCAGCCCTAAACCAACACAGCCAACACTACAAGCCATAAAAAGATCTGTTGCCAGTTAGCACACACAGTGAAGTTTGCTGCAGCAAACTGAAATGTAGATTGATTCCACTGAACTTAGGCACCTCATTTCAGAGATGTCTCTTTCTCTTGCCTGTCATTAGTCAGTGGGAAGGCATCTGAATTTTATGCAGGAGCTTCCTTTTCTCTGTATAATAAGAACCTAGAGTAATGAGGTTGTAACTTCACTGCTACTTTATAAATGCTTAAATTTAGCAAGGAATATTGTGGTTCACAGCTGTTAGATTTTCAATTAATGCATCTAGAAAATATTATGTTGTAGAACTTCTAGAAAAATTATTAGCACTGTGCAGCAGCATTTGTTGTGAAATCTGCTGAGTATTCAGGAGCTAACAGTTACTTGGCTGCCTGTATTACTACCTGCATGTGCACAGATATTAACCTCTCCTTCAAGAGAAGTGCAGGCTAAGGAAGGTTCTGCTTAACAGTAACAAAATAAAATGGCATAGTTATTCTGGCATTGCCATGGGCAAGATTTCTTGAAACCTGAAAACATTTCAGGGAACTGATTGACTAGATACATTATTTGCAGTTCAGGCAGTTTTCTTAGCATTGAGAGAAATTTCTTTTCACTTGTAGAATTAATATTCAGTTTGATTTTGAGCACAGTGTGTTTGGTTTCCACGTAGAGCTAGAATTTAATGAACTTAAAGTCAATCATAAGTCTGAATTTGCTGGAAATTTTCTTTGTGATCAGTACTGTCATCTCCAGAGGCCTCTCTCTGACAATAGGAGAAATGTTTCAAGATGTCAGATGTATCTCTCCAGAGGCCCTTATTTCTCTTTACTAATGATAAAACAGTTCTAGGGTCACTTGATTTATTTAGAATTTTGAAGATCAGAGAAGAATAATTCAGAAATTGCAATTGCCTACTCCTCACCAGTGTTTGAATCTTTAAAATTGGAAACCTTTGAAATTGCTGTGAAGCCATATATAGGTAGAAAGGGTTGCCAAGATATAAAAAGAGTCTTCCTGTTGTTGTAAACTGCAACCAGGATCTGGCGGGTATGATTTGATTAGCTCTGTTCCAGCAATACGCTGCAAATATCCAAAGTGGGACAGTAGGTGTGGATTAAAAATGTGGAAATGGTGAGCTTAAGTATCCATTATAAGCAACTCAGCCTTTAAAATCTCTGTTGTGTGCTTAATGTTATGATTCAGTTCTGAGTAGTATGTTTATAAAATGACTTACTACTGCTGTCAGTAATTAAAGTAGTATAAATTTATGATGGCTGTGTTTACTGATAAATTGGGAAGTGGAAGAACATTGCTGTTTGTAATGGTTGAGTTTGGGGTAAAGCATATTCAAGATATCCCCAAATGCTTGACTTATCTTCAACACTGATGATAATCAGTAATGTAGAAGAGGTGATAGTTCTGTGCTGCATTTATATAAAGAAAAATGTATTTAACTGTTCTTCTTTCACTCTTGCTAGCTCTCCATCCTGTATGTCAAACACACAACAATTCCAGCAGTCTGATGCTGGAGGGTCCCTCCTCTGCATCCAAAAAAATACTGAATCTTAATCACTCTGCTACTTGCTACTTATCATTTGTTTGAAGGCCGGTAGCTGCCTTTATAGCAGGGCTAGTTTCACTTGTGGTAAGCATCTTTGTGCAAACATTGCTGAGCATAAGCAATGGCTGTGTTAATAGAAACAAGTTTTTGTCATTCAGGTCAGCAACTATGTACACTTGATTGGGCATGCTACCTGGAAGTAAATCGATGGTGTTATTGAATAATTTTGGTATGTACTCAAAATAGTAGCCTAGTTCCACTGTAGTGCTGGTTTTGTAACTGCTTACATAAAAATTGGAGACTGTTCTTTCAAAAAAATGTAGGAAGTCCTCTCTAAACATATGCAAACAAAATAAGTAAATTTACATTAAAAGCAGAGAAATTAAAATGGAGTATCATGTAAGACATATGGCCAAACATTAAACTTACCAAAAGATAGAGGAAGGCAGATTCCTTAGTTTCCAGTATTGTTTTAAAAATTAGCTTAGTTTGGAAAGAGGATTAATATTTTTTAATATTTTTTAGAGTTTATGGTCACTTTCTTTTCTTTTTCTTTTAAGATGGAAAACTCTTTCATGGAGGCTGGAGCATGTTTTGTTGCAGAGCATTATAAGACAACTATTTTGAAGGGTAGTATCAGTGATGGTTTGCAGTTATAATAGAAAGTGTCGGTATCTGCAGCAAGCTGAAATCTCAGGAAATGTTTCCTGGAGCCAGGGCCTACAAGAATTTTGGTAGTGTGAAGGGGACCATAGCAAGATGATTACAGGGCTTTTTCTTTCTATTTAGTAATTTTTATTTTTGCATTTACTGCCAATCTCTTAAAAGCTGTCATCTTCTTAAAACCTGATCACTAATTAAAAAAAAATCAAATGTTAGTTTTAAGCTCCAGGTTTCCTAGTTATAGCAGTATTTTTTTTTCTTGGTTTTGTTGATTTGTAAAGACTCGCATGGAAGGACAAGTGACTAAACAAATGTTGCTGTGTACACAAGTCAAAGAATCAACAGGATTGTCATATATCTAGATGTATTTTAACTGAACTATTGCAACATGTAGTTGTGGGCTGGAAAAAAGGTATTGCATGCCCTTTGATAGACATTTACTCAGTTGCTTCAATTTCTCTTAAGGGGCTTCATCTTCCTTTTGCTAAGTATGGACTTTATTATGTTGCAGAAGTGCCTGCCAGGCAGTATTCATCTCTTTGTGGATGGTCATAAATCTTGTACCACTGTCAATGGTGTGTTCTGGTATTGAATTCACTTTCTGATGAAAATCTTTGTAAAGTCCCAGAAAGATGCTGCAACCACACTTTGCCTTCTTACTTGTTCTGTGTGCAGACTACAGCAGCAGCTTCTGTAAGTGTGAATTTCTCTTTGCTTTTTACTATTTTTAGTGAAAATTGAGTTCGGTACTGCTGATACTAAGGCTTAATGCTGGACTGTCAGTCTGTTTTTAATGTTCTATGTGTCTTAAGTGTTGTATCCACATCCCAGGGCAAAATTGTCTATGTTATGTTCACCTGCTGAAGCATTCTTCCTCTGAGCCTACTGAACTCACAGTAGTTTGACAGGAGACCTGACTTGGGCCAGAATTTTACCCACTTTTCTAATTCTAGAATAAATTAAAAAAAAAATCTAAACTTTGCATTTATGGATGAAAACCTACTTCTTCTGGCCTTCACACAAGACTGTTCTGTGGCTGACTTAAAGCATTAGTCTTGCAGGAGATTTGCTGCTTGCTGGCCCAGATGCCATATGCACTGATCCAGTAGCATAAGCATTCATGTTTTCATCAGAGGAGGCTGTTTCAGTAGTGTCCTGCAGGTTTGTTTTAAGTACACTTACTCTGTTTTTTCTAAAATAGCTTGTTGGATAAGAGGTGCTAAGCCTTGTCATGGGACAGATACACTCCTGCTGAAAGATAGGTTACGGAAAGAGATCCACAATTTGTATGAATCACAGGAACTAGAAGCTGTGGGTGCAGATTGACAACATGCTTGTAGAATCTTATCAATATATAATGAAAATACATTTTTTTTTTTTTTTTTTGCTTCAAAACAAAGTAATATTACTGGGTAGGGATTTGGTGGGGGGGGTTATTTATGTTGAGTGTTACCGTCTGTCATTTGATGAGGACTTTTTTCCTCTGAAGTATGTTTTGTTGTTCATGCGTAGAGTCAAAATAGTAAGACTGGTATTTAAGGGTGAGGATAATAGTTAATTTAGTTGTGAGGCAGTCTGGTTTTGGTTCCACCTTGTAACTCAAACATGATGTAGCATACCTAAGTTTAGAAACTTGGTTTATAGCAAGGAGTGCTTCAGTGTCTTTCCTTAGCAACCCAGCCCACGAAAACACACTAGAACTGCCCTTCCTGGTCTGTACTGAGGAATGGTAGCAAACGCTATGCTTTTCAGATGGAATTTATAAGCAGCAATAGGGTAATGATGCCTGCAGTTGCAGGAGATTGGAATTCAGTGGTCTGAGTGCTTTCCAGTTACATATCTCTTGGTCTTGCATGATCCTACATGAGTATAAGGGCTGCCCTAAAAATCTGAAGTATGAGATTTGCCTTAAGTAAACTTATCTGATGCAAGGGAATTTATGGAATTGAATTAATTTTTTATTTTTAAGTTTTTGCAAGGGGCTGAGCATTTTTGAGGTAGAAGGGGAAAGGATGATGACAACAGCTGCTAAAGGTTAGAGCCAGCCTTTGCAGAAGTGGAAAGGATATTTAGGGAACGATAACTCTATAGTATTACTTTGGTTTTTCTTTTTCCTTAGACATCACTTCTGGTTGCTGTGTTAGCTGAACCTTTGATCGTGCATAGTGCAGATGTTCCTCTGTTTCCCATTAAATGTGATGTATTTTGTGTGTCTTTTTCTAACAGGTAACACTAGTATATTCTGTGTTGAAATACAGTTCATTGAGGAGGACACAATTGGTTTAGAGAGGATAGAGAAAAAATACCATAAATCTTTCAAATGTTGCTATGCACCTGATTATTAGTAATATGGAGCGTTTTAAGAGCCTGGTTTAAGAATCTATTAAATGCTCAAATGGAATAACCAGAAAGAGTTACACATGTAAGCTGTTTGTCATCTGATACCTGGAGCTGTCAGATTAACTAGGGCTTTCCTCCCCATCACTTATTGTAACCATATTAACAGACCTAAATTAAACTTTAAGATTGTTTTTGTTTGTTTTGTTTCACATTTTAGAATGTATTGCTTTCTGTTACTTTCTTAGGAGAGATTTATAGTTTCAGAGAGTTTATCATTGACTATTTACAGCTTCAGTAAAACAGGCAAGTTGTCCATATCCTTTATGTTTGCTGAATTTATGTATAGTATTTCATCTAGAAATGATACAGGGGAATTTTAAAATGCCTGTAATACCTTGAATGATTTCTGATTATGTTTAAAGTGTTTTTATTTTCTTTTAGTGTAAGAACAATAAGCATGTAAGATCTAACTCATGAGCATACTATACAGATGACTGTGACTGTCATTTTAGAATGCAGGTTAATGCAGTTTAAATTTGCATGCACTAATACTGTATTTTTAGGTTGAATACCAAAAAACCAAACAAACCCAACAAAACCAAGTTCTGTGGTTTACTCTTTTGTATTTTCAAATGCAAATCTACACTTTGTTCACCCTCAAACTAAGAAAAAAAATGAATGATATTTGTCTTGTTGAAGTTGACATAGATTTGTTTCAGATATATTGTGAACTATAGGTTAAACTTAGTAAAAAAAGTTAAAGTTTACCCTATGAAATCTGGGGTTCAGTACATGGAGACATTATATGCTAAAATGTGCAAATTGAGTCATAGGAGATTATTTTGCTTTTCAGTATTTAGTTGCTGGTAAGCTAGTTAGGGAAGGACATTTAATCTGCCTGAGAAAGAGGACAGGCAGTATTGCAGAAGGTGGTCAGTACTTCTTCAACACTTACTTTTCCTCAAGGTTGATGTCTGGTTTAGTCCTCATAGAAGGCCAGCATGGTCCCTTGGAGAGACGAGCTATGCGATCTTGCAAGTGTTAGCAGGAATAAGATCTCGCTGATTTAGGAGTCTTAGTCTTAGTGAATCAGAGCTGCTGACTGTAGGGGTTAGTAAAGCGGGTAGTGGGTCAGTGGAGTAAAAGGACAAGAAACCTTCAATGTTTTAGTCTAGACAGCAACAGTGAGGATGTCTGACAATTTGGTGCAGAGCCCAGCACTTCTTTTCATAGCTGCAGGCAATTCAAAGGATAGTTAATTGTACTGTGACACTGGTTGTATAAGCTGCTTTGAAAGTTAATATTTAGCAGTCCAGAGAGGAAAACATTTTTACTGTTGATCACTAAGATAGCAAGATGCTCTGGTGTGCAGTGAAGTGGGAACATGTCTGGATTCTTAAGGGAGCTGAAAAGGAATTTGTTATACAGGCTTAAAAAGTACAACAGATGTCAAAATGAAAAAGATGTAACAAAATGAAAATAAGGTGCTAATGCCTTTATAAAACATTTAATACCCAAAATCTCAAATTGTAAGGTATTAAGACTGTTGGGAAAAGGAGAAGGAGTGAAATCATTTTTGAGTATAAAAGGGTAAAGTCAATAACTTGTCAAAAAGTTGTACTGTGCAAGATTTTTCAAGTGGTAAAATTCCATGAGTTCTTAGAGCTACGGTTCATCCTACGCCTTTCAGCAGCTTAAGCATTTAAAATCTGGGTCTCTGCTTTCAGTAATGATTGCAATGCATGTGGGAATTTGGTGATGTTCTTATGTGGGCTGTCATGAAATGTTTTATTTTGTAAACCCTGGTTGTGCTAGGTATCTATAACCTGGTGTGACAGCAAGACTTTAATAGGTGTAAAAATTCTTGATATTTTACTTGTGTAAAGTGTTGTGCTGTTCAGTTTGTTGTGGGTTGTTTGGTTTTTTTTTTCTTTTTTTTTTTTTTTTGTGGTGGTAGATTTTTTTTTTGTTTTTCCTTAACTCTGCTTGTTGTGGCCTTTTATTGGACGTTAGCATTTAAAATATAGTTATTGCTGTGGATGCGCACTGAAGATGAGATTGGAAAAGGGCACCCTGCTGTCATAATACTTGATAATGTGTTTTGGCCTTCTGAATAAGGGGATAGTATAGATAAAAGCATTATTGTAAATGTGGGTAGTGAGAGATAAACCAGGTTCTTACGTTGCTTTGCTTTAAGAAGTGTTCAACATCAGTTTGGTTCTTTATTCTTGATGGGTTCTTAATGATGGATATGAACTTCAGTGGTGTAACTGAAGGATTGCCTTTTGGCACATCCGCCAGGCAGCAGACACCAAGCAGGTGTTCAGAAAATGTGTATGCAGGTGACTTGTTAGGTCTTGGTGGATCTGCCTGCTGAATATAGGAATAGTTTTAGTCCTTACATTCCTAGTGTATCCAGTGATTTCATTAATGCTTTTAAATTTAAATGTCTTTATATGAAACAGAGGGTGTTTTAATATAAGAGATCTTTAAAATAAGAAGCCTATCCAGCAAACTGAGAAGCATGACTTCATTTCTATGTAGTTATCATGATTATTTTTTTTGCTTGTAGAGAAAGATTAAGGCAAGAGTAATCTTTTAATTTAACAAAAAAATAAATCGTAAAGGCTCTTTTTCTTGTTTGCAAGAACTTGTTTTGAGTTTTAGCAACACTTTCTGTCAAATTTGATGAACTGTGTCACATTGCTGAAGATACTTGTTGGAAACCTCCCACCCTGAAAGCAGAGATCTTGTTTTAGGCATGATCCAGGAACTTTTGTGAAATTCTAGAGAAATTCTAGGTAGGTGTGAAAAATGTGACTCTTTCTATATCAGGGTATCAGTCTAATGTCAGATGTTCTGCACGTGGTTTCTTCAGGAAGTGGAAACCTTTAAGAAGTTCCTGCAGCTGAATGCCCCACATACTTTCAATTTTATTTTTTTTTTTTTCCTTTTACTCTCCTGTCCCAGCCCAAACTGATCACTGAAAACTTACAGTACTTTTCCAGCTGGAAAATAGAAGTGCAAACACAATTCAGGAAAAATTACAAGATACTCTTAAGCTGCAGGGAAAACAAAGCACTTTGGTTAACTTCATCTCTGTACTGAGGACTGAGTCATGATATGTCTTACTAGTATATTAGTACTTGAATGTAATGCTAAAATTAGGCTGCACTGGAAGATGGCTCTGCAGTAGAGGACTGAAGTCTTAAAGTAGTTTTCTTCCAGAAGAGGTAACAGATGAGCTTTGTGGATCCCTCTAGGGTCCTATGCTATGTTTAGGGTAAACTCTGCATCAAAGTAAGGCAGATTCATGCCACTGTATTTCCAGATGTTTGGAAGGAGACTATGTAACTATTAGTGGTAAAGCAAGGGACTTTTATATGTTGTTCTTCAGGTGATTCAGCTGGCATGCTTCTGGAAGTTAATGATCAGTTTTTAATTCATAGGCAGAGCAACTTTCCTCAAGTTGGGGTTGCAGAGGCTGAGTGTCAGGCTAGAAGTAGGATTTCCCAGTTCCCATACTTACTATCAGACTACTGTTCTGTCATTCTTCCAGAGCAGCAGCTTGTAATGCCTATCCTGTAGGATTTTGTTATGGCAAGCTGCTATGATGTAGGAGGCTTCTGGGTAACTTTGTATTGTGGCATGCTTATTCCATCTCTGCAAAAATAGGAGCACTTAGACAAATTTTATCTAGTTTTTGTGCTGGTGAGTCAAACTGCTGGAAAGTAATGCAGTTCCTGAGAAGCCTCACTGCTATTATGAGTGAAGTATATTTAAGAGATGTTGAAGATATGCATGGAGAAAATGAAACTTTTGTGCTTCATAATATCTCATCATTCTTCAGTTCTGAATTGCATGACTTGCTTCTGGGCTGCTGTTTCAGTCGATTTGAAGCTCTGGAGACTCTTTTAGGAAGGGCTTTTCTTTGCAAACACAGCATTACTTTGTGTTGCCAAAGACATAGTTTGCCCCAGAAGTTAGGGGGAATGTCTAGATGAGAATATTCTGGTAGTATTGCAGGCCTGCAGAGGGAGGGCTTCTGAATACACCGCTGCCAAAACTTTGAGCTGATCAGATTTTTGCTAGGCTGCTGGCAAAAATTGGAAGATTGTTAAATACTGTTGCAATGAATTCTGTAATGAGAACGAAAAACAGAGGGACAATTTTCTCAGCTACTGTATCACATAAGCTTTTTGCATATAATTTAAAAAGAAAATTAAGCAAAGTAGTAAGTAGTATCTTTGTATTATTTAAATGAGAAACTTAGGTTCATTTATCATTATGAGTAGAATTTTAAAAAGCATTAAATATTTTGAACTTATTTTGTTTTAATTCTGGTGCAGCAGAAAGGGTGGATTTTAGATCCCTCTGTGTAGTTTGGGCTTTAAGTTTATTTCAATGATGAAATGTGTATGGGTAGTGGTGGCTCTTCTTACAGTGTTGCTACCATTTGCAGTATTTGATGAAGATCTGTTTTATGGTAGTTTATCCTGAATTTACAAAAGCCAGTCTATGTGCTGCTATCATTTTTTCTCCCAGATGTAATCTCTACAAATATATGTTAGAAAATAGGTCCTTCAGGGCATAGAATGCTGAAGTGTCCTGTGTATGTGAGCTACTGTTTATTCCAGGTTTGAACTGGTCAGTATATTAGGCCTTTTTTCAGACCTTTAAGAAGGGAAAGGAGACGGAGGTCACAAAAGGTTGCAATGAAATAGAACTTTCTATGCCGTATAAAGAATCTCAGTTTAATTACTTGAAGTATATTAATTTTATTACAGTAGCTTTCTCATGTTAGTATTGAAACCCGGAGGTGTTGAAAAGCCATTTGTTTCAGACTACTTACAAGTGCCAGCATGTTTGGTGTTAAATTGCTGTGTTGTTGAAAGAACTATTTTTTTGCCTTGATGCTCACACTGTCTGAGGCAGATGGCTTGTGGGGCAGTAGAGAATATGGTAAAGATCACACTGGAAAACTTGTGCTGAGTCTCTAATTTGTGGTGGCAGCTTTTAGGACTTGCTGAACTGATAGTGACAGTTCACGTGGGATGACAATGTTTGTGCTGGTAGAATGTTTAGAAACATTTGGTGGGATACCAAGTATGTGTTTCTAATGCCACTCTCATCTCATGGGTTGAAATCTGACTCAAAGGGCATGTTTGTTTTTTTTTTTTTTTTTTTTTTAATGTTTATTTTGTTTTCTGATTTGTTTTCCAAACACATAAATGGCTTACATTCCAGTTTATAAATAAATAGAATCCTTAAGCTTGCTTGGCGTTACAGCTGTTTCTTCCGTTTAGGTATGTTGCAGGTTTTATAGTGATCAGGGAGCCTGGCAATGACTCCAGGGCCTTTCCTCATCTCCCTTCTCTCTATTTTTCTTACACTACGTGGGTTTTTTTTTTCTACTTTTTCCCCCTTTCCCTTAATTTTTCAGACATTTGATCTTTTTTTTCCTGCTGTAAAGAGGTATTTACTATCAAAACCTGTACTGCTTTTTCAAAACATGAGCACACCGCAAATGATTCTGAGTGCTTCCCGAGTCCTCACTTATCCTCATGCTGAAAACACTAAATATGCATTTGTCATGGGTTCAGCAGCAGCAGTCATTTTTCTTTAAGTAGTAGCTGGTGTAGCACTGTGTTTTGGATTTTTAGCTT
>JASSUY010054820.1:19822-119341 GCA_032466535.1 Forpus xanthops | reverse complement strand
GACAGCCAGCATGGCTTCACTAAGGGGAAATCCTGCCTGACCAATCTGGTGGCCTTCTAAGATGGAGCTAAGGAACTGATGGACAGGGGTAGAGCATTTGATGTCATCTACCTGGACTTGTGCAAAGTGTTCGATGCTATCCCACATGACATCCTTGTCTCTAAGTTGGAGAGACATCAGTTTGATAGGTGGACCACTTGGTGGATAAAGAACTTGTGGTCAATGGCTCAGTGTCCAGTAGGAGACTAGTAACAAGTGGTGTCCCTCAGGGATCAGTGTGGGGACCGGCCTTGTTCAACATCTTTGTGACATGGACAGTGGGATTGAAGGCACCCTCAGAAAGTTTGCTGATGACACCAAGCTGTGTTGTTCAGTTGATATGCTGGAGGGAGGGAATGCCATCCAAGGGCTAGTGCATTAATATACTCTAATCTTGTTCTGGGTGTTTATACAAAAAATCTGTACTTTCAGCAGTGCTGGCTCATATCTATACTAGCTATACTTAGAATATTACAGTGGTAATGAAAGAAGAATTAGACAAGCTACAAAAAGCTGCTATCAGGAGGCAAATATTTACTAACATGATAAAAAAGTCAGTATAATTTTAAGGCCTATCTCAAAGTTAGCAATGATTAAAAACCCAACAAACAAAACAAAATTAACTTTTGGCTTTTAATGAGAAAACACCAAAAATCTATGAAAGTATTATGGTTTTCCATATATTAGTGTTGAGAAAATGCTGGATGAGAAACCAACTTCATTTACCAGTGGAAGTTTTTGAGGAAGGATGAAGAAATGACCCCTTGGAGAAGGACTGAATACTGAAGATGTTGGCTCGAGCAATTCTGCTTTGAACCAGCCAGGATGCCAAGGTGTCGATTTATTGCTCAGCATACTGTGTTGAAAGCTTGAGTTACTCAGTTATTATGCATGGGCTATGTCAAGAAGCCCTGAATGGGGCTGGTACCCTGTGATGGTGTCTAATCCAGCCGGGCCTCTGATCAGCAACACTGCTGAAAATGCATTGCTTTTTATAACCGGGTGTTGTTAACTCCAGGTTGGCCTTTTCTGTGTTGTTTTTATATTTGGAAAGACCTAATGGGCTTCCATAGCCAACAGGATCAGAAGTGCTCTTCTGCAGTTCCAAACTCCAGAGTTGCATTTGACTATAACATGAGAAAGTAATGCTCTCTCATTACACTAAAGAGTTCTCTGTATACCAAATGCCTCCCTGCGCTAAGTCCTAGCACCATGTACACTCCTTTCTGACTCTCAGCGTCCAGGACGTCTGGTCCCAGTTGCAAGGAGCCCAACTGGCCTTCTTTTCTCCCCACAAGATTCAAATCCTGTTCCTGCAGACTTCCCAACAGGGCTTGCTGCAGGACTGGCCTTGTACCTCTTGCATAGCACTGTCTTACTCTGGGGATGATGTTCTATAGGCATACAGAAGACATCCTGGATTGTCAAATTCTTACCTAGGCTCTTTACTTAACTGAGTTCTCTTAGGACAGTATTGAAGAACATGTATTCATTAATTTGGATGCCAGCCCTAAATGCACTGGCTAATTGGACACAGCTCATCATTGTTACAGGAAGCCCCATACTGCCTTCTTCAAATAACCCATCATACAGATGGCTTTTACAGTGCATCTGAGAGGACATGTTATTTGGGACTATTCTGGACCAACAGCAAGAACATGTATAGAAGCTTTCAACAAAAAAGACTCATCAACCACCCCTGTCATTTTTTACATCCCAATTTGACACCCCGTGCCTGCACTGTTAGGAAGTATGGCAGAGGCAGGAGTGTTGCAGACCCTGAGCCATTAGAATTGCCTAAATTGTAACCTTACAGAATGATTTATTCTTTCTGCAGAAGAGTTCTAAAAAAGGACAAGCCAATGAAAATATCAAGATCAACCTAGAAGCGTACAGCAGCTGACAGCCCACTCACATTTTCTTGATTTAGCTGCTATGTTCAGGTATCTCTCACTGCATAATAAAATCTGCTGCTGCACTACAGTATTCAGGACAGTATCAGATTCTCCTTTTCTAATATCCTGTGACGTGCGTTACACTACTATGATTTTAAGTAATCTATGCTTAAAGAGGCTGATCTGCCAATTACTGCTTCCTGCAGATGGCTCTCATTCCAATTCAATTTTATTCATATAAAAGTAATTACGGATACCTTTTCGGGCATCATCATATTAACAAATGTGAGAAGTAGGAGACAAGTTTTATTAAGGATCCAGTTTTATTATTCCAAAACTATTGCTGGTTATTCTAACTCTGGCTTGGAAGCCCTGACAGCTCCCTGGAGCTAATTAATAATCATTGCCAACTGCATTTTAAATTTTAATTTTGGCTTTGGCTCACTAGACTAAATGATTCCCCAGAGCTACGAAACTACTCACCGCTATTGTGAGTATTTGGGCACTGGATGAAGAGTTTGAATGTGTTTGAGGAAGTGCGCAGCAGCGTTCATTCTCCTAGATGTAAATTTTATGACACAGGGAAAACATAAAACCTTCTTTTTTGCATTTCTGCCATGTCAAGAACACAGCTTGAATGGAAGAAGACGGGTGAGTACAAAATACCTTTTCTCAAACCCAGAAGATGGGTTAAGGATGGGATGCCTGGGCTCGGAGCCAGGTGCTAGGCAAGGAGTTTAGAGAGCCAGGAGAAAGCAGACTTCAGAGGCTGGGAGGAAGAAGCTATGCCTCATACACCTTCAATGAAGCCTCAACTGCAAACAGAATTTCACTAAAATAAATAATCCCTGGAGTCTGCTTTTAGTTAAAAAATACCAAGAGCTACTTTGTTGTAACATTTAAATGTGAAACGGGCAATTTTAATTATTCTGCTTTTAGCTGACCTGACTAGTGCACGAGATTTCCTCCAGACAAATGGAAAAGGTCAAAGTGATTGTGTGAAGTGTTGAGCACTCACAGCTTCAGTGAGCAATGAAGGTGTCTAGTTACTGTCAGGATACAGTTGAAGGAGACTGGCCTGTTATTAAAGACTTCTGCTTCTGAATTTCCCTAAGACATCTCACAAGGTTTCTAGAAGTCATTTCAGATGAAATAATTTATTAAAGCTGCATAATCATTCAATTAGATGCAATCTCTTTTGTATAATACTATGGACAGATGAAAGTTGGATCTCAGTGAGAAATATCTAATGGCTACATTTAATAAACTGTTAAGAAAATTCATTTATACTAAATTTTATTTCACTGGAAATGAGAGTCATTAAGAAAGGATGCATTAAATTTTCTTAACTAGGTTTGGAAATAAAGACGTTATTTTAAAGGAAAAAGAATCAGGCAAATAAACCTTAACTATTTTTACTCCAGTATTTACGGACTTCACACATAATCTAGTTTTTCCTAACTGAGGAAGCACTTTACAGCACGACAGTTAATTACTGCTAATGCAATTTATAGCTGTGGCAACATACATGTGAAAATGAGGAAACTCAAACACCCTACTGCAAAAATTATAAATAGATAAAAGCAAACTAACCTTTGGAAAAAAATCCGTTCAACAGGAATGCACGGGAAGCCTCCTTGGGCCCATGAGAACAAGTCAATTTAAAAGTCACCAGTCTCATCTGATACATCATTATATGCAGGAGAAAATTCTTACATATGTGATGAGGAATAAAAGTGCTGCCTGCAACCTCCAGCTGGCTAACTCAGGAGATGTTGCTCCTAGCTTTATCAGCAGCAATAACGTGGAATAAAGCCGCTTTGGTCATTTGCAGCAGTACTACAAAGGATCACAACTGCAAGGAGACCTCAATCACAGAAAGGTTTGGAATATTAATCCACACTTTGTGTGTTCACCCAGAGATTAGTGTAGCTGCTAATGGCCTTTGGGAATGTCTTGAGATGCCAGAACAGAAAAAAATCCATGCAAGCTCCTCTTCCAGAATAAGGAATTGAGAATATCCTACAGATCAGTTGGGACCAGACATTGGTATAGGGCCAAACAAAACAGAGCCTGTGTTCAGATGAGAAAAAACTTATGTCTAGTTTCCCTTGTGCCACTTGTTTGAAAGGAGACCTTCAGATAGTACAAGGACTTTGGTGAGTCACAGACTTCATCACTGTTTAATTTTACCTATCTGAAAAATGGGGTAATATAACAATTTCTCAAAAGCTGTCATAACAAGAGTGAATATATTAGTGTCAAAATATTTTTCATTTATTCTAACAAAACACAGTCACGATATACTATCAGGAAAGGTACTATGGAAAAGCAAATTACTACTACTGTGACAGGGAGAAGATAGCTTTGCAAAGTGAAAAAGTAAGAATCCCTTTAAAGATGGAGCTGGTTATTCAAGAGTATATTTTTTAGCTGATCCTGTAAATGACAGATGTCAGATGAAAACATTTGTGACTTCATGTTAATGATGCTAGTAACTACATTATTTCCCCCTGAGAATGTCTGAACAAAATGCCCAAATAAATACTTTGACAGCTTTGTTTCCCACTGAAAAAATGGTAAAGCACAATGAGACAGAAGGTTTCAAAGTAAATCACTGCAGCTTCTCCTGAAATATGCTTTGAGCTGTGTCCTTGTGACCTGCCGTAAAATTATGCAAAGATTTAGAAAGACAAATTATTTGATTTTGAGCCATAAAGCAGGATTAGTGTTTCCTAATCTACTTCTTTTTGTTAAATTTAGTGACCACTTATGGTTATGGAAATTACAAGAAGAAATCTCTTTCCTCTGCCATAAGGTAAGTAGGACAATGAGCAGATTTAGGGAGATAGAACAGCTCCTGAGCCTGGTGGAGAAAAATTTAGTATGGATATGAGCTTCCTTTGCTTTCTCCTCTTAAGCCATATGTTAGGGCTAAGAAACCTACTCCAAAACCATTCCCTACAGAAAAGAGTTTATCCAGAATATGAATATCTAAGCCATAAGAGATTTGGTTGAGGGAAAGCAATGTTAGTCCAGCTGCTCTTCCGAAGTTCAGCTGAATGAGCTGCATCATTAGCATTTACTAATTTGGCTGGGGAATCATGCAATAGTTGATGTTTCTAAAACTTCCTGCTTCTCAGTGAGTTGAAAATACCAGAGATATCCGCAGAGATATCTGAGAACTTCCACATACCACTAAGTTTGAAAGTCTTAGACCTTGGTATTTCAGGCTGTTTTGTCTCTAGAAACCAGAGCTGCTTACCTGGCAAGCTAGAAATAGCAAAATATATCCAGATACACCAGTATGGAGAGGACTTGCCTGAAGTGACTGAAACGATACTAAAAAAGTAGTCCTGTCCATCTGGAGCACTTCCATGAAGTATTACTGATACCCAGAATATATTCCTATGGTTCATTTTCTTCCCAGAAGTTCTTGGTAAAAATAACTAAGGTTGGCTCCAAGCTACTTAAAGCTGTTTTTTATTCTTACTTTTGGTTGCTGGTTTTAGAATTACATAGTAAACAACAATATAATTTGTCAGCATTAGCTTTAACTAACAAGTTTGTCTTCAGTAACAGCTGAAGAAGCCTTGGTGACCACTCTGGCGCTGCAAGTGGTACAACTTACAAACCACCACCATGCAGTGCCTGAGCTCATTTGCAATGAGCTATAACTTCTTAATTCAGGCTCATCTGGGTTTTAACTTGGTTATTCAGCTTCCAGACCCAAGCTGGTATTTCTGCACAGCACTGTGCCATGCAGGCATTTTTCTCTGTTCAGTGTCAGCATCTCTTTAACCACCTGCATGGCATAGTTGGACTCGAATGGAAGAGCTGCAGTCAGAAAATGTTGCATTCCTCTTTTAGATGAGACTTCATCAGGCAAAACCTGGATCACTCAGTCTAAATAGCTGTATTTATAGGTGGAAAAGAGGTGAGATATATATAAGGAACAGTAACCTGCATGCACTTACTAAATTAAGATGTTAATGTGCTTCTTGCCAGGCAGTGAAATTGTTGTATTAGAACCACAAAAAGCAGCTAAGCCATCAAGAAGTTAATAACAGTTTAAAAGCAATTCCTGAACAATATGACATCCTGAGGATGTCATGCAGGGGTTAGAAAATCATTGGCGTGGCTCCAACACAGTTCTGCATATCATTTGCCATCAAGATACAGGAAAGTGAATCCAGAAGCCAGTGAGTGTATCATAGGCACTGAAAATCATCAAGTCTGGCTGCCGCTAGACATCTTGATTAAACAGGCAAAAGCTGTATGGTGCTATTACTGAGAGTGTAACGTGACATTCACAGAACCCTAAATGCATGGTTTGAATAAGCTGATAATGAAAACAATAACATCTGGAAATGTATACTGTAAAGTCAGCTCTGAAACAGGAGGGTATCTGACTTGCTGTAGCCAGGCTGAAGTACGATGAGAAGCACTGTCCCTTTTACAGCCAGTGAAAAATTTATTATGGCTATAGCTGGCATGTTTACGCCAACACTGTCATTAACACAAAACTGAGTAATAGTTTGAGGGGAGAAAAGAAACCCAAAGGTTTTTAGTATGCAGCACATTAAATGTAAAATCTCAACATGCTACGGCTCAAAGAAGAATCCAAAACTGTAAGCCACAGACCAAAGCTAAAGTGACAGGGAGCAGGAAGGAATCACAGACTCTCAGTCCCTCCTGTGTGAAGCCGGAAGATGGCTCCAGCAAAACAGCATGTTTGCTTCCAGGTCTTACATTTGCAGAACTTTCACAGACACAGGAATTCAAAGAAAAACAGAACATCAGTGTATGGAAGAACTAGCATCAGACGAAGGATTATGGATGTACTGCTTCATGAAAGGGGCAGCAAGATTAAGAAAATTGATAAAGCCATGTAAAGGATGCAAACATCAGGATGGGGAGAACTTATTTATGATTTGCGGGGCAATACAGTGATTTAGAAAGCCTTGCTCAGTCACAGGTCCAACACAGCAGAGCAATTTTTCTGCTTCCTATACCCAACAGTAAGCTTTGCCTTCTGCAGAAGATAACACGCTTGAGTGTGTTCACAGAATAGCCCTAAGCAGCACCAAATCTGTGAAGCAAATATGCCATCTCTGCCTACCCCCACAAGAATAACTGCTGGCATACCAGTACCCTAAAAATAGGAAAGGTGTGGGCATTGCAACAGAGAGCTTTGTAGAGTTTGTGAGTAATGCCAGGGCTGCTAGGGAACTGCAAACAAACTGAGGCGGCTTCATCAGATGCCATGGGGTACTGAAGTTACACAAGGGAATGTAGGATACTGATAAGGTAAGTCACTCTTAATAACACGAGGCTACTTTGCCATGAACAGAGGTAGGGGCTTCCTTCAAAATAAGGAAGGTGTGTCCAACTATTAGCATCAATTGGAAAACATCCAGTTTTACAGACATGCTGGTTTAGGTCAAGGAGAGGAATCCCACTAAGAGGCAGGTCAGGTCCTGGTAGGAATTAAAAGTCAAGCAATACAGAAAGCTGGAGAAGTGTTAAAACAAATTCACTGATCTCCAGGGTATTGGGAAAAGTGCTATCTGAAACCAGATAGCAGCAAGTGTCTGCCCAAGGTCATATAAAACAGCCATAGAACAACGCCAAATGCAAATTTATGCTATATCTGACTCTCTGGATTCATGAGGCTTCTTATGGAACTAATGAATGTGACAAAATGACTGAAAGCTTGTATGAATAGATTAATTACATCAATAGCTCATGCTTGCCCCAGAACCTTTAAAAAATAGCCCTATGATTATTAAAGCGAAACTTGCCTCCACCAAGATTCCCCTGATCTTTGAGGAAAAGCAGTTCTTTCAAGGCACCTTAAAGGCCCAGCTGCTGAAGGGAATTCAGTAACATTGCTGTGTCTCATTACAATGGTTTCTCTTTAAGTTCACATACTATTTTTCGCTACAGGCTAATTGAGATTCATCACTTGAGCAGTTCTCCAATATTTTATGAAGCTCGAGATGACTGATGAGCTTTTATGTATGCTGCACCTCCCTATCAGGAAGAAAACTCATTCTTCATCCCAGAAGGTGGGGGAAGGAGAAATGACACTAAATGCTAATGTTAGTTGTTATCAAACCCAGGGAGCCTGTCTCTGGAGGGAGGAAAAAAGATCTGCGCATGTTCACATTTCTAGTGCATCAATTACTTTTAATATCTAAAAACTTCAGCCACTGATGGTGAAACACCAACAAATTTGAAATTAATAAAGATTAAGGCCAGCAGCATAAGAATTAAATAAATTCAGAACCAAACATAAAGTCATCACTGACCCCAGCTAAAAAATACTTACCCTTTGAGAGGAAAAACAGCTTCAAAATACTGTGGATCAATGAAGCAAACTAAATCTGACACAAGCCCACTCAATGTACTTTAAATTTAGAAACTGCTTTTCAGCATTAATAAGTGTGGTTGTATTTGCTTAGAAGCTCTCCCAGTAGAGTCACTTGGCCTCAAATGTGGTAGGATGAATCCTCTTGTGATTTCCTAAAGGGCTACAGTCATCTCAGCTGTTTGGCCACGAATCTCAAATGCTGCTGCCCTCTTTACTGTCCAGCACAAGCTTTTCTGGTACCTTCAAAAATCAGAGATTTCTTAGATGCAAACACTGAGTGAACACTAAGCCACCATTTATTAATGGCCTTCTCCACATGGCCTCTGGTCCAGCAGGAGAAAAAACCTGATATACTTTAAACATGCTATTTTTATTTATAATATATATACATAGAGAAGAGAAATAGTATTAAAAATATGAAAGCATCAAAATCAATGCTTATAGCAACCACCTCTCAGATTTCTGCATTCTTTGAAAGGAAGAACAACGTTTCAGCTTTAAAATCTCCCATGCTTGGCACTGTTTGTTATAAAGTTTGATGGAGGACTGGGATCTGTTTCCATTCTGCAAACACAGCAAATAAACAACCGCCCTGAGCTCTACTCTGCTTTCAGCAGCACTGCCACTGAGCTCAGCAAAACCCACCTTATATTCTGCAGAGTCAGACTATTTCCTCTCTCGATGGAAAATTCTGACTGTCGCTCATTTTTGTGCTTCTGTAACATGCACTTGCTTTGTTATTATTTTTATAATCATCTTAAAAAAAACCTCTGACATTCTCTGAATCTCATCTAAATTTAAATTAGGGATGGGGAAAGTAAGATCTATAAAGCAAACTGAAATGACGATGCATGGGAAACATTCTGGTGACATGTATTACTAGTATAATATAAACCATTACAGAAAGAAAAGAAAACAGACTCCAGCAGCTTAAAGTTTACACACATGGTAAATAAAACTCAAGGCTTAGGTAATTTACAGCAATATCCAGATATTATCTATTACTTCTACCTCGGTTGAAATCAATCTTGTAATTCCATATACTGCCAGTGACATCTTTTCAGATCTCTGTCTTTCCCTTTGATGGGTGATGGAGAAAACCATATGTGCAGATCCATATAGCAATGAACTTTCTAAGCCAAACATAAGAACAGAAGCATTCCAGGAGAGAGAGGCTTGCCAAGACAAACAAGTTCTGCCAACATTTTAACACCACAGAAGGTCAGTTAGGTTATAATTAAGTCTAATTACCTTTTTCATGAATTGCAACATCTTTTCACTTGAAGGCACTTAGTGCTCAAGAAAAGATGATTTTTTTATTTTCTATTTTCTAAGAATCACAGTGATGAGACATTCCAATCTTGCCTTTAAACCTGAATCATCACTTATCATCATAAAGAAAAAAGGCATGCTATCATTAAAAGGAAGAGACCTGTGCAGTTTATTTAACCACTAATACTTCCTCAGGGCTGCTTTTCCCTATTCTGCTGCAGTAATTTCACAGGTTTCCCTCTTCTGTTCAGTACCACTCTGGATTTTTTTCATTATTCCACATTTTCTTTTTTACTTCTTATAGTTATATAACCTCTCTGCTTCACCTTAGCTCCCTATTTTTAATCCTCTATATATCTTCGGATCTTTCTCTTTGCTCCCTACCCAGCTGGAGAATATGACTGTAATAGACCTTCTATTTCCACAGGCATGCCACAATTGCTGCATCAGAAAGAACTGCATTGGGAAACTGCCTGAGCTCATCTCATCAAGGGAAAAGGTGAGATAAAAATTGGTGAAGCAAAGGCATTTTTTCCTCCTCTTTTCCCACATGTCAACAGAAAGCAAGAGAGGAAAACAGCAGGAGCCACTTGGCTGCTTCTCCTCTATCAGGAGTTCAAAACCTGGTTCATGCTCATTCTGGTCTCATCCAAATGAGAAAACAGCTGAAAAGCCTGGTCTATCAAATGTCACACAGCTCAATAGGGAGACCCTTCAGCACCCGCAGATATGGCTGGAGGCTGCAGTCTGATAGCAGGCATCAGCTGCTGTTGCATGTGGCCACCTCACACAAATGGGGGAAAAAAGCCCCTCTCAGTTTCTAGGATGGCCCTCCAACAAAATGAGGATTTGACCTCTCTGAAGGCTGGCAAGGAATCAAGGATTATTTGGCTTTAGACTCAAATAACAAACCTGGAAAACTGGAACAACTGGTCAGCTCACAGCACACTCTGCCCAGCAGCAGGGAGGTTTACAAAACCCCAACAGGGGCTAACACCAGCCATGCTACCAAAGACAGCCACACGCTTTGGTCTAGCACTGCTCTTCATGCGAAGCATCACTGCCCTGTTGAGGTACTGTTGGTCCTAAAGCTGTCAGGAAGGGCAGTAGGCAATTAGCGGTCCTGCCCCCCACACGCTGTATGCCTTCCTCCCTCCCATTAATGCTCTCTTCATTAACTTCTCTCAACTAAAAAGATGAGGCACGTCTTTCTGACAGTCACTCTGCATCTCAGTGAAGAGAGAAGTGCTTCCTGTGGGCTGCCTGTTACACCCACTTCATTTTTTAAATGGAACATACAAAGCTATTGCAGAAGCAGGGCCTTCTATAAGCACAGGACCCCTCCTTTTATTAGTTATGCTTTATTTCCTCCAATTAAAATCTTGCTAATTCTCCCTGATCTTACTGTTTGAAACAGAGATGTATTCTTCTGGTGAAGAATTCCACATACCAGAAAAGATGATTCTGTATTCTGAGAGAACTACTACTTCTGAATATATGTACGGCCTACAAAGTTTCATTTTCCCTTGCAAAAGTCAAAAGTCTGCGTAACAAAAACATCTTTCACTGAATGCTTTCTAACATATTTCTTTTAAAGTTATCAAAACAAACCCAGTATTTTCCTATCATAGGCTACCACCTCATAGGGTTATAGTAAACACATCAAAGAGTCTCTTCATAAATAAAAAGGATATTTTCAGTCATCATATGGCCCTTCAAGTTCTACCTGTCCTACTGGAGATTCACATGTCATCAGGGAATGAAGATACCACTTCACTTAGCAACCCTTCTGTCATGTAAGGATTTTTACTGTAGGTGGGGCAAAATATAAATCCACAGCACCTTTTTGTTTACCTCCAATTATATTCATCTCTTCATCTATAAGCTCAACTTATCCTCCCACATATTATTTATGCCTGTAGCCCTACAAAAACACACAGACTGAAATCCCTGACCCACTGAAGTTGCTGGGGGTTTTGCTATGGACTTCCAGAGCTTAGATTTTAGTTTCCCTTCCCCAGCTAACACACTACTTCTCTGATTGCTTTAAATCCAGTCGTTTCTGTTCTCAGTTCTGCTGGGGTGAAAAAAAACATCTGTGGTGTAAAAGGATTAAGCTATTTTTCTGTAATTTACAATGGTGGAAGATGGTCTCAGCACGTTTTGGGCTAGATCAGAGCCTACGGTTACGTTTGCTTGGCAGTTCAGCACCTTATGACTGTCCCTGTTAAGTCTACAAAATTCAAACTGTCTGTTGCTGAAACAATCCCTCACAACCTACTGCTGTACATATAGCCCTTGAACTGTGTATTACAAGTCTAAATGACATAGCAAGTTTACTATTTCTAGGTCATTTGGTACAGATTAAATGAAACTGGAGTTAAATTGGTTCAAATATTAGTCCAATGACAGTTTCATATACTCCCACCTAACAAGGTGAAAAGTTCACACAAATCATAGAACAGAATCATAGAACAGTTAGGGTTGGAAAGGACTCTAAGATCATCCAGTTTGAACCCCCCTGCCATGGGCAGGGACACCTCCCACTAAACCATGTCACCCAAGGCTCTGTCCAACCCAGCCTTGAACATCACCAGAGATGGAGCATTCATAACTTCCCTGGGAAACCCATTCCAGTGCCTTACCACCCTTACAGTAGAGAACTTCTTCCTTCCAAATAACAGTGGAGTATCAAGTAAAACCCTACAGCTTGTTCCTTTGCTTTCCAAACCTGAAATCTGTAATCTAGAGATCCACCACTTACTAGCACACATACCAAAGTATAGTCTGAGAAGATGGTTCAAAGCCAACTGTCAATCCGTTTGCAGTTCAAACCAGGGGTGAACTCCTCCAGCTGTTTTCCAGATCAAAAATATTATTGTCATTTTGCTATCACTGCATGCTGTGGGTTATGCAACAAAAATGCACGTGTCCCTCTGCCTGGAATGCAATTAATTTCCTCCCTCCCCACTGAGAGTGGTAAGTAACAATTCAGACTGTCTGGATGCTTCAGTTTTGAGCATGGCCAGAGATGCGACCCTGGAGTTACTCCATGGGGTAAAATGCTATTTGTAACACACCAGCCTGCTGGAGGTCTGACAGACAGGGCCTATTTTGCAGTTTGGAAAAAAAATAAGCACTTCTGTCCTGTTTATACATGACCTCTTACTGTGTGTAGGGTACTGTGAACGCTTTGCTGTAGTTTTTCAGTTTAACCATATGCTTTGCTTTATGTTGAAATATGGAGTATTCTAAATAACTAGATGAAGTAATCGCTTCCATTCTGAAATCAGCCACTATATTTGATGAATACTTTGGTATGCAAAAATAAGGCATTGTTAACTTTAAAATAGCAGCATAATCCCATTTTAATTTGCAAATATCTAAACATCATGCAGGTGGTTAAATTCAGACTCCATAATGCTTAACCACTTCATGCAATTTGCTTATATAAAGAGAACAACTGGAACTCTTTTGCTTAGAACAGTGCACTCCAGAAACAGAACTAATTTCCTCAGTGCAATCTTTTCTGTAACGCGTCTTTCATCTTTGTAAGTGCAGCTAACCCAGTGGTATTTATATATCAACTACATGTTCAGAAAGACAGGAGGTGTCTTTCTCTATAAAATGTTTGCACCATACTTAACATCTCTCAGTGCTTCCTGTGATACAAATACAAAGGGGTGATCAACTGTATGCTTGGGTGTCAACTGAGATGAAACATTTAGCTTAACTGCAGCAATTTCCTTTAATGTGTTATTACTTGGTCCAGCTTGTTCTGGATTTCTGGCACAGTTTACAGCTTACTCCAGTTGGGAGCACCTGCAGTTGTTTTACTAGTCCTACCTGGTTAAATAGGCCAGAGCCAGCTCAGATCCCGACTGCTTTTCGGGCTCCACCTTTTTAATAGAGATCCCGGCTTCCCTCATCAGCTGCTTTTCCTTCTTCTTACGCTCTTTTTTTAATTTTCTTTCCAGTTTCCTCCTTTCCTCTGCAGTAAGCTCTTCCTCTTCTTCTGTTGCCTGAAAAAAAAAAATTAAATCAAATATTAATATTTCTATAGGAAAGCGAAGAAATATTCATAAAAGCTTTGCATACTCTGCTTATGGAATGAAAGGACATAGGTAATACTTAAAACCAGGAGCTTCAAGCTGCATAATTTTACTGTTTATTATGCTTCCATCACCTCTCTGCTCAATTCACAGGACTGTAAACATTGCACTAGAAGGAGCCTCAGACCTGCCCTCTCCAGATGACTCTACTGTTCTCAGCAGTACAATAACCAGAGCACGTTCTAGCTATAAATTAAACATACCTGAAATTTGTTGTACAAACCCCTATGTACCTCAGGAAGCAGGAGGTATCTGAACGCTATGAAGTCACCTCTTCTGCACAACCTTCCAGTAGCAACCAATCAACCAAGGAAGTAAGGAATTCTACAAACAAGACTCTTAACTGTACTGATCTTGCTTTTAGAGGTATTTATTTCTAAGTCCAAGATGGGTGGTGCTAATTCTTAGCTTATATGATAGTTACAGACCTCGAGAGAGTCCCAAAGAAAACTTTGACACTTCCATCAAAGGTGCTTCTCAGCCACCTCCATGGTCAGGCACTGCCGTAAAACGTAGGCGAAAGGCATGCACAAGGACAGTAATGATTTGTGAATAACTCCATTAATTAATTCACTTGCTCAGCAACAGCACTGCCAGGTTCAGTAAGACAACCTGAGCAAGGGACAGCTTTCTGCAAGGCCAGGCTATATTTATACAAAAAAAGGATCTCCAGGTAGGGAAAAACTACCCACTGAAAGCAGTGGAAATGGCATAGATGTAACACGGCCCAGGAAATGTCTACCTTAAAGTACACAAATGGGCTTGAAGCAGACTGCTATATGACAGGGACAGAACAATGGGAGATTTCATGTGCGTGTTTGTTATTTAAATGCATAATTCTTCTGCTCAAAATAAATACAGTAGATTTTGTGGTGCTTCTGCCAAATCTGCATGTCCCTTGGACATTTCAGCTATAAGCCAATGAAGGTGGAGTATACATATAGAGACAAGTGAGGCAATCTGAAGGAGCCACCCAGGCCTACAGCAACTGTGTTAGCATCTCACACCCCAAGACTGGGGAAGATAAAGGAATTTAACCACTACCTCCAAGAACAACAATTTTGTTCATAGAGTGGACTTTGTTCAGATCCAGCAGCTTTACTTGCATTGTACTTGCTAGGTGAGGACCTCTGCTAGAGCATTGGAAACCCACGGAGGCAAAACTGAGTGGGAGAGAAACATTCTTCTTCCTCCTCTCCCTACTCCCTCCTCACCTGTACTAGGAAACCATGACTGAAACCTGAATGCACAAGAAGATCAACTGCTGTATGGAAAAACTGGTTAAAGCCATCGTATAAACTCAAAAATCTTTAGTGTCGTATCAGTTTGTGTTAGTTGAGTGCTTCCAAAAGAAAAACCTGACATGTTGCTCTTAACAGTATTCTTGCTGACGTTCAAGCAAAGGGTAGCTAAACAAAGCAATACCTGAACACAAAGACACCTGCTGAGGACTAATATTTGTTCAGTGTCAATTCATGTATTGTCTAACTTCACTCTGCCTCATCTTTTCAACTTTCCGTTTTCAAAGAGCAAAAAAAGGCCAACAAAGCAGAAATTAGAACAACTGTGCATGGGACAGTAAAGAGGATTTAGGTTGGGTTTTTTTTGTTTAAAATACCTGTAAGCTACTTCTATGGAAAAGCTAGCATTTCTGTGCAAACACATGCAAAAACCCAACATACGCTGCAGTTACATAGAAGACATTTTCTAACTCATGCTGAGAATAAAATAGTATTTAGGGTGAAGGTAGGTATGTAATTGTTAGACAGGAAGCAACATTTTGAGTTGAAAAGCCACCCTGGTACTTACTAAAACAACAGCCCAGCCACACAGAGCCCAGGAAAACACTGAGGGTGGTCATTTATAAAGTGTTTGTAGAAGATGACTGCAGCAGCTGTCCAACAGACGACACACTATGGTTAATCTTCTTTTAAAAATCATGTAATGAATTTGTTTACTTTTCTGTGAGCCATGAAGCTTTCAAATAAAGTGACTGTGGCACATCATTAGAGCTGCTCTGATAAAGAGGCCTCTGCTTCTTCATACTTACAGTAAATGCATATCTCTGTACCCTCTCTTCCCCCTCCGCATTCCTGGCATTATCAAAAAGCTTTTTATCCCTCTCACCGACTGCTCCATTAAAAACAAAACAAGTTGCTCCCTCCCTGTAAATCCCAACATAAATACCAAGCCCTAACAACGTTTGTTTCCAGCATCGCAGTGGATGCAGCATGGGCTGTCTGAATCAAGAGAATTGCTCTTCCTGTGGGGCTGGTCCTGTCCTAGGCATGAAAGAGTCAGGATTTACAGCTGGAAGTACCTTCTGCTAGCCCACAGCACCATCCAAGGAAAATCGGATTCATCAGGCTTCTATCTGAGACTCCCAGCACACAGACTGTGAAAGCGCTTGCAACCTCACAGCTCAAACAGCTTTTCTAGTTGCAATTGTTCTTTTATCCATCCATGTCAACTTGATTAATCCAGTGGTATGTACCACAATCTGTCCTTGACTGGCTTTTTATTTGAAAGCCTCAATTTTTATGTGCTTCATAAAACACCTACATTTGGTGGCACATCCTTCACTGAAGCTGAGGGTAGTTTTATAACGATTCATCAAAGAAAAACACAACCAAAACCAACCTTCCCAAAAACCTGGGACTCAGAAGAAAATAAAACCAAGCCTTCCACTGGGATTTAAAGCCTAGTTGTATTTATTTTAGCTTGGATGACCTCTGTTATGATACTCTGCTGATGCATCTCTCCTTAATTTAAATCAACAGCTTTATTTTTCAGTTGTGCTATCCCTGAACCATTCGCGTGCCTGAAGTTTGTGATCCACCTGGATTAAGAATTTAAGTATTATATCATTATTTAAATTAAAAAAAAAAACAAAACAAACAACCAACACTACTTCATTGTTCTGAGGTCATAAATATTCCACGTTGTCTCCTTCTATATTTATAAAGTGACATCACAATTTGTAGTGCTACCATTTAGTCTTAACTACAACATTGTAAAGTCCCTATTTGAGCGTGAGACACTTGTTTATTGACGTGATAAATTTAAACCATATGCATTCAGAAAAACACAACACTTGCTTATTTGCAAAACCTGCTGAGAGCTACCAAACCACCTTGGATCGTGGGCTCATTAGATCTCAATCTAAACAGGGTCAGGCTAGGTCAGCACACTTGAATGAATGACATTCAGAGGAGAGCCAGTGTTCTCTCGTGATTAAGGAGGTGGGAGTCTTCCACTTGGAAACTTTCCAGAAGCCCTGAAAAGGTGCTAAAAGGGGTATTGCCACTGGATGCCATATTGTGAGTGAAAGACAGACCCCCAAATCTTTAACACTCATGCTTATAAAAACTCCTGTCACTTTTGCAAGGTATGGAGATGTCGGCTCAGACACCCCACAGTTCATATTATACCACATCCATCTGCACACAAAGAGCTGTGACTGCCAACACAATGCCCTTCATCAATGCTAAATTCCTGAATTGTGTGTAAACAAAGTAATATACTGTAAATAGCCTAAGACATCAACTACAAATATCTGGAGGCCTCAGCTGTGGCAGTTTTAGATACCAGGTAAAGGTTTCCATTATTCTTTATAATGTGGAAATACTGCACAAATTTAAAACATTTTGTAGGTGACCTTTAGAAATGAGCTTACCCATACCAAAGGGGGAGCCCTCTCAAACTGAAGCATTTCATAATGTAAAGTAGTGCTTGCTAAGCGATTCAGAACAGAGGAAAATAACTAAAACTGCAAGAGAAACTGGCAGAAAGATGGACCCAAGACAGGATTTCTTGCAGCTATCTGACCCCTTTTTCTGCAAAAGAAAGAGTGTCAAAACCGAACAGATGAAGTTTTTCAGAGACTGCATCTCCATAAAAGCTTTTAGTGCCAGAGGACTATGAACCATAATAGCTGGGTAACCAGTACCAAGATGGCATTAACAGCGCACTAATTGTATTACGTTTCAGCAGAGCAGTAAGTGCACTTTTAATCTGCTTCCAGATTCATAGTTACCCAAAGATTCTTGGCTCCATACTTGAGTAAAATTGAAGACATCTTCTAAAGACTTCTGTTCCTCCTTCTCGCTCATCACTTCCAAAACCTCCTAAATTTGCTGCCAGCAAAGAATAAGCTTGACAGAGTCAGAAACTCTGAAGAAAACCCACAATGAACTGAATACTCATTTAATACAAATTTGCCTTTGGGATTCGTCTGTGTAGGGCCATCTGAGCTTTCCGCCTGCTCAGGGGTTCAGCTTCTCTGCCAAACCTACAGCAGTAACCACAGACCAAGCCACAACACCAAATTTACTACTTACTAGTACCAGTGAATCCAGCTCCTCCAAAAGCCAACAGACTTTTCCACCAGCACAGCCATACAAGTCTGTACAACAGCGAAGCAGGCAATATCAGAAATTCACAGGAGGAAATTATAACTTGGCAGACAAATAAAAAGGCATCAAATTTCTAAACTCCAAGAAGAAATAGGTGGGAATGGATGATATGTCTTAATTCCTAGTAGAAGCATTGTACCACCTTGTTTGTTCATTAAGTTCATGTTATTTCATAACTTTTAATACAGAGAAATGTTCACCGATGAGGAACTACCAACACACTACGTAATAGCTTGGCTGACAAGCAACCTTTTGCCCCAAAAATGCCCTGTGCATGATATCAGCATGCAAAACGTCCTGTTTCTGTCTTACACAATACATTCAACCCCAGATAAATAACTGGCCATCTGCCAGCTTAAAAACAAAAAGCGGAATCTATGAACAGTGTTCAAAACCTACAAAGAAGAAAGGCTGGCAAACCTTTAGATGCAAGGTTCGTAAAAGAAAGATTGACAAATGATTTACTATCCGAGGCTTGCAAAAGGACTGTGCTACAGCACAGCTATTGAATTTGCATAAAATAGTTCACGGCCATATTACATTTAAAGAATTATTTTCTATCACTTAGCACCTTATGAAAAGAAGAAGTATGACCAGAGAGGGCAGATGAAATTTCATTAGCATGCCAAAAGCATGATTTGAATGAAAAGTAACATTTGCAGAAGTTCCTCCTCGCATCATGTCTGTAGCACTCACAGAAGATTATGGAGAAACTATACATTGCTCAAAGAAAAACAGAAGGTTTCTTCATAGAAGTTAGATGGTTTTCAAATATCGACTCCTCACAACAGAAACACTGGGAATTACTTACATTACCCTGATTTGGAAAGGTTTCTGTAGTGCAACCTGGGAGGAAAAGCCTCAAACAAGTTCTGCAGGAAGCCAGATTTAAATAAGAACAGGCTTTTTATGTCTGATCCAGGACTGGTTGTGTAAATGTTGGGGGCTTTTAAGCAGCCTTGTGGACACAGCCATGGTACCTCACAAGCACAAGTGATCAGGTAGCGTGTGAAATCTGCAGCTGTAACTGAGAATAGATGCACCTTTATTAGCTTGAAACATGCCTTAATTCACAACTATGTGATCTTTACAGGTCTCATAGATTTACAGCCAATTCTGAAGTGCACATGAAGTGTTATCATTAGAAACTGCCGCATAAAAAGAAATTGAACAATTTACTAAATTAAACAAAAGCCTTTATAAGCACACAGAACAACACGATTTCTGCAAATGTATTCTGCCGAATCCCACTTTACAGATTGTTTGCTCCTATAAAATCCATACTGTAGCAGATTAAGATCTAAGGCATAAATTAGTATCATGTTTTATTCTTCATTTTCCTCCACCAGTATCACAGTCCTGAACACAACAGAAGTATTTAAGACACCACCGCGACTGCAGGCTCGGGGAATGCACTTTTGCTTCATTTGCAACTGCAGCCCTGCCAGGAATTCTCACTTATCTGTTGGAGGATTTTTGCTTACTCTTTTCCCATTAATTAAACCATATTCACCAATCAGGAAAAGACGGAATTAAAAAAAGGGAAACCCCTTGGAAATCATTGGTATCCACATCCCTGTGGCTCACACACAGCCCTTTTAACCCGTCCCCACAAACACACACAGAGGAATTTTAATAGAAGGAGCATGAGGCGGTCGCAGCACTCGGTGCTTTCATCGCCACCAAAGTCGCCTCCTTTAGGGGTGCTGCTGCTTTCTTCTGAAGCTAAAACAAGCTCTGGGCTGTGAGAGGAGGCAGGAGCAGAGCGGAGGCTGTTTTGAAACCCTTGCTGGAGAGTTACATAAAAAAAAAAACAGAGAAAAAATGAAACAACCCCAAACCACGAGCTCAATCTCCTCCAATGAAAGAGGTACCACAGGGTGTAGGCAGGTTGCCAGGCGAGCTCGGCAGCGTGACCGCACTGCATTGAGTTTCTTTAATGAAAGCCAGGAAAGAACACATTACACAGTGTTTCTTCTGAGAGCCAGCTAGCCTCCAGTGATTGAAATCAATAAAAACAGTCGGCAAGGGGCCCAGTGGGGGAAGAGAGAAATCTCCACTACAGCATTCAGTTTGCTTTCCACTTTCTCCCTCCCCCTAAAGTTAGACTCTGAAGATCACCATGACAAGCTACTTTGCTTCCAGCACTGGGAAGACGCTGGTGGGGATTTAAAGGAAGTGAATGCTTTCCTTTGCCTCCCTACCTTCACTCTCCCCCAGCACGAAGGAAATTTAAGGCTTTTCTGGAATTTGAATCCTGCCTGGAAAAACTTCACCAGACAAGTGCATCGTTCTGCATTTCAGGAAAGGGATGGATTTTACAGCTGAAGAATGCTAAAAGGTGTTGGGGGGAAGAAAAGCAGGAATCTGATTCAGCCAGAGCCCATGTGCAAGCTAGGATGTCCACCACAGCGGAGGGCACCTCTGAGGCTGCGGGAAGGGCTGCGAGCAAGCGCCTGAGATCGGCACGATCCACATCCTAAAGCAGCCGGAACGTTGGGAACACGTGACCAACCCAGGTAAGCAGAACCACTTTTATCGAGACTCTGTACCGCGTCCAGCACCGAGGGAGACCTTCCTGCTCCTGCCTGTACAGACTGCCCCATGTCCTCCCTCGTTAACCTCAGGCACGTTAACACTAAGCTTGCCCCATCTGAAAACATGTCGTGCCACTAATCCTCACGGAGCTATAAAACATGCACAAAAGCCCTTTGTTTACTGCTTTTGCATTGAATTTGCTAGTTGACAAGGTAGAACAAGTCCAGCCCCTTCAGGAGCTGAAGCTCCGGGGCTGGGAGGGCTCGCTCAGAGCAAGGGAACACGACTGACACCACACGCTGGAGCTGACTGCGATCTGAGGGAGTGCCAGTAATGAATTTCTAATATGGTCCATATTTATCTATTTTATTTATGTATTTTAATCACCATAGCAGCCACATACAGTACATACTTGCACCGAGCTCCATGTGCTGAACTGTACCGTGAATTACAGCAACTTGCATGCATAAGGGCTTGTCCGACTGTTTTGTCAAAAAATTACTTGTTAAGACAGCCGAGGGGGATTTCTGGCACACTGTTCAGGAATGACTGACACGGTGTTACCCAGCATGTGACATTCTGACATGACCTTGTGCAGGCAGTTCTTATACAGATACCCCTATCGAAATGGGAAAGACACAATCACAGCTGTAGATCACAACATTCTGCTCAAGTTTTTAGCCGTCTTCAGATTGTTTACCTAGATTTCAGGGCGACAAGAAGGGTGAAATCAAAGCCTGCCTTTTTGCAAGGCAGGCAGAATTGATGAGAGCTACATCTCTTTTCCAGCAGCGGCAGGAATGCACTGGAACAGATAATAAATAGATGCCTCTGGAGCAAGAGCAACTGTGCTTGCCCCCTCCATGCTGGTCACCATTAGGTGCTGACAGCAACACACATGATCACTGCCACAGAGAGCTGAGGAGGGACTGGATGTCTCCACTTCCACTCAATGTTTCGGCACCTCATTATCCCAAACCCACAGGGTCTGGATGACCCTGAGGCTAATGATGAGGCTTCCCAGCATCTCCCCCATTTCAGTTCCAGCAGACAGAACACAAAAATTCAGTCCAACAAGTGCATATGTATTTCTGCAGGTGCAGTGCTGCTCTTCCTTTAGAAAACAGAGCCTGTTAAGGGTGATTTTATGATTTTCAAACCACATGGAAATGGAAATGACACACACACTCGAAGAGTGACCTGAAGAACACCTCCATAAGGGACTGTTATTTTTTGCAGATGTTTAAGCATTTTTAAAGCATGAAGCGTTCTGATCAAGCTACAAAAATAGCTGAGGCTGGATCTAAATAGTATCAGTCTGGTTTTGAACTCTTCACACAAAATTATAGCTGAAGGTGTCATTAAAGAACAGTAATTTACAACAAAAAAGCAAAGTTGTGATTCATAACAAACTACAGCCCCATACGAGGTTTTGGGCATATTCACAGACCCATGATTCACCTTTCCAAAACCTGTTCCATGTCTTGCCTCCCCCTGCACAGATGCTTTGCAGAAATGACAGTACCTTCATAGCTCAGGAATCACAGCAGTCACTCCCACACCAATCAACAACTCTGTTTTGAGCTGCTCTTGGAGCTAAATTTATCCTCATGCAGAGGAACTCACTGAAGTCTTTACTTCAAATTTCAAACAAGGAAAGCTTAGGTGAGACTTAGACAATGCAGATCGCTTGTACCCATATTCTCAAGCTCAAATGATATTCCTCCCAGCAGGAAATGCAAATATTATCTTTAAAGCACAGTACGGGGTATTTTTGTTCAGTAATGCATTTTTCAGAAGCTCGGGGGTCCGAGTTCCCACTGCATCTCCTGTTAATGGAATGTGTTCTGTTCAAACACACAACATAGAAGTGTTTTCGCATTCAGAAGTTTTGACCAAACACAGATATTCTGGCAGACACAATGCAAAGCAAGACTTGTCAACGTTTTTCAGTCACTCCAATGGCATTAAAGATTCCCTAAACAGCAACCTAGTCCTTCACTCTTCCTTTAGAGTATGGAGATCTCGAAGAATCCCATATTGAGTTGGATACAACAAAATAGAACCAATGGGAACCTATTTCTCACATTTCTACTAGTTTTGATAGTAGAGATCAACAGTACTTCATCCTCAAAAACAAATCACATTTGCACCATAGTTAAGAGCTCGTAACAGCTCGTGCCAATTGTCCTTACAGCCACTTCTACTGGTAAAAGAGCTTTTTGAAAGCAGCATATAAGGTTTTGCAACAGTCAGCAAAGTAGATGAAATGAGTTTAAAGGTGGAAGAATACACATTGTTTTAATCTCACCTATCAAAATCTCTATGAAGGGAAAGATCTGAGATTCTACAGAAAAAAACAGAACACCTATTCCAAAAATGCTGAAATTCAATGATAGAAGTGCAAACATCACGTTCTGATAACCATCTGGGTAGCACATCTTGGGTGAAACACAATACTGGTGTCTGTGCTGTTGGAAAAAGAGTGCTGCCACCCCTTTCAAATGAAGATGATCTGACACTTCTTGGATACTGTAAAGCTTCAAGGTATCTCCTTTCCTATTTACACTAGTGGTTCATGTCATAGGATTGGATTCATTCAGCTGAGTATATTTAGTTTGCTCAGTCTCAATTTGACAGCTTCTCTGTTACATGCCTATTCTGACTCAAAAATGGAACATAATTAAACATACAGTTGGAGAAGGTACAATTTCCCCCCACCCATGGGAAAAGCTGGCAAAGCAGAACAGTAGTTATTAAGTGAAAAATCCATGGATATCAATCCCTAGGAAAGGTGGCTTTCCTTACAATTCAAACAGGAAACCTTACATTTAACTCAAATGTTGTTAAAACCAAAAAGGCCATCAAATCACGCAAAAAAAAAAATCATACCTCTTTACCAACAAGTCATCATTAGCTTCACCTCTAGAGTACAACAGTATCTATACATAGAGGGAATTAATGTCCTTGTGTGTATACACTGTACTTTCAGACTTTCTGTATTCTCCTAGGCCTCAACAAAAGTTTCTATTCATTAATATCTTATTAAATAAACCCAGCATCACTTGTAGTTTGTGATACTAACATCTTTAGAAAAACCCAGCTAAATATTCCAGAATGTACTTCATACACTTGTATATACCCTCAACTAGACACACATGTATGCAGGAACATGCAACCTTCAATTTGTCATGAATGAGACCCAGGAGGAGATATTCAGGAAGATGAAGTGGGCAGGATTCATTTATGTAGCAGAATGTTTTCATTCATGATTCAACAACCCCTAAAACAGACAAATACAGCAACACCCAGAATACAAGCAGCCCCTCAACTGCCCTGTATGTTCATACCATAACAGCTGAGCACAAGCGTAATAACAACTGCAACTCCTGTCTTGGCACTTGATTTACTTTACAGTAGGATAAATGGTTTGGGAGAAACCAGGGAACTGGACCTTAAGTTTGGGTATGAAAAGAGAGAAGTCTTAACAAAAAATAAGGAAAGAATGTGGTGGATATTACAGATTTTTGCATTTGACTTTACGCTCAGTGATAACCAGAGATGGGTGACTTAGATTGTGGCTATAATTTCTGTGAATAGACCTTTAAACACCAGTATGCAGAATTTGAACTTGTTTAAAGAGGCAAGTACTATAAACCTCCACTTCTATCTCATGTACAGTTCAGCTCCCATTGAACATTCTGGCTTAGGATGCTTTGGCTGAAGGAGAAAGGCAAAGGAATAACATTTCTAAGCGCTGGCACAAGTTACACAATGTAGCTTGCTTTCAGGTCTGCTTGCTGCTCTTCCAATCACAATGACCAAGCACAATCAGTTCTGCCTCACTAAACATGACCGGTAGGAATTCCATCCATATTTCAGCATTTTGAAAGTCTCTGGTATTAAAGTGCAATCCATGCCCAAACCCTATTTATTTAGCAATGCTTTATATGGTTTCTGTTCTTGTGAGCTTCCTTGATTAACTACACATCTATGACACTAACTCTTATGCTCTCCAAACTTATCACACAGTCCTGGAATTCTGAAATGACATCTGGTTTTTATAGCATCAGGTGTGCCCTCATTATGCTTTTGGGAGGCAGAGCAGAAAATTGAAAAACAATTACGATTTAAGACCCCAAATTAAAACCTGTTGACTGTTTAGTAAAAATACCCTATAAAACCCACTTGTATTTCAACAGACCACACTGAAGGATATGACCGTGAAAGCAGCACACCACAAGGTGTTGGTGGTGGTTGCTTACTTTGGAATGAAGGCACTAGGAAGTCCACAAGAGATGAGCTGTCGTGTAGAATGATAGACCTGGGCCCTACAGCTTCCACACAATGTAAAGCTGAGGAATTCTGCCAGAGAGAAACATAGGAAGCAAAAGTAATACAGTTTACATAACATTTTTCAACTCTCAGCTGGTAGTTATTTTAGTGAATCAGAGTTCAGAAAGCTGCCATGCAGTGTTTTAATTACTGCAATTATCATAACAGTTCTGGTCTATGCTTTCTAATGTTTAGATGCACGACTCAATTCTAGTTGCAGTCAGGCCATCTAAATTCCCTATGTTTTTAAGCACCAGCAAATTACTACACTGCTAGGCTAGGCTTGGCCAAGGGTTAGCACATCTTCTACATTCATTTATCTAATGACTGGCCTAAGATGACACTTCATAATTACTTTGAGACTGCTGTTCTAAAGCAAACCTTGGGGTTGATTCTAATGTCCAACTCAAAGAAAGGTGGTATATACAGGAGAATGAGAACGGCACACAGAACAGAGAGAAGAACAGAAACTCTGAATACATAAGGTCCTCACAGGCAAAATATATAGAATGTTCTTGAGTTGACAGTTTTATAACCTTAAATGGTTTCACAAATGAAATCCAAACAAAAGAGCAGGGATGTACTCTAAATCACTCAGCAATTGCCGCTTAGAAAACCAGCAAGCACTAACTCCAGCAAACAAAAAGAGTTGCTTTAAGTAAGCTTAATGAATGGAAAGAATGTCAGATTTTTTGTTGCTGTTCCTTCAGCTTTATTTTTCTATATTCTTGAATCTATACACATAATGATTCAGTTCACTCTGACAAATACTGTATAACCAACCATCAATCACATCAACTTTTTATATGTTGAGAGAAGTCAGATACCAAGTGATAAAATGAGTTCAGGCAGAGGGCATATGTTAAGCAGCTGTGAGTCCATTTAAGCTGTCTATATGCTTAAAAGCTTAATGCCATTACAGAGAGCTCTGATTTCTTCCTTTCTCACCTTCCACTAGAATATTCACCTTATATATAATAGAAATTATTAACTTACAGGAAGAAATATAGTCACACAGTGACTGCAGCAGTACAAACAATATCCTTATAAATTAGATGCAGTATATTTTGCTTACAGTTCAAGATTACACATCCAAATACTTCTGTTTAAGCTCTAAAGAAAGCTTTTCTTATGAATAAAATAATCTCAGGTAATAGTTTCAGGAACAATTTTAAACCCACATAAGTTAGTACAGCTGCCAAAAGACACTCTCCGTTTCCTCCCACCTCTTCCTTGGGTTGGCACAAGTGTTTGAACAGCCTTGTAAACTCATCTGGGTTAAAATCACCTCTCTATCCCCCAAAAAAGGTTACTTGAAAACCAAATCAGTTCCTAATTCAATTCACTGTGTATATTTCTGCTAGCAAAAGAGGAGGTGATAGGGGGAAGCAAGTGTCTGTGCAGCCTGCAGGATCACAGTTTTTTGCAACCTTTGGCTGAAACACCATTCCTTAAAATAAGCAGTTGTAAAATACGTAATGTAATAAAAATAAGTGTAAAATACATGATTTGTCATGTCTGTCTACCTAGGGGTGATGAACTCAGCTTGCCAGCTCTCAAATTATCATAGAACTTTTGTTATTTGGTGCTCTTTAGGAGTGCCATGCACTGTATTGGACTTTCAGTTATTTCCCTCTGTGGAATAGATGGGGTAATACATGGAGAGAGAAAAAAAAAAAAAGGTTGATGGATGTGTTAAACCATATGGAATATCACAAAGGGAAAATGCAGTGGAAGAAAGGGAAACAAAGGCAAAAGTAAACACATGAGAAGAGCAGAACACAAAACCCGTGAGCAATATAACTGGAATAGCTGGTCTGCATTGAGAGAGATTGCGTCTCCCCAGACAAAGCACAGGACACAGGAGGTGAACAGAAACACCTCTAAATGGAGAACGTGCAGCTCTCCCTGCTTGCTCTGATATGGATGCTTAATATTGACTACAGAATCCAAGAACATCACTCAGAAGGCAGCTACTGTTTCTCCAAGTGAAGCAAACCAGAAAGCAAACAATGAGGTGGTAATTTTATATGTACTGTTTCTGTCTTTTTATGTAACCCAAAACTAGCAAAATGTATGTCAGGCTGGGGAGGGATTCTTCATGAGGGACTGTAGTGATAGGACAAAGGGGTAATGGGTTCAAACTTAAACAGGGTAAGTTTAGATGGGATATGAGGAAGAAATTCTTTACTGTAAGGGTGATGAGGCACTGGAATGGGTTGCCCAGGGATGTTGTGAATGCTCCATCGCTGGCGGTGTTCAAGGCTGGGTTGGACATAGCCTTGGGTGACATGGTTTACTGGGAGGTAGCCCTGCCCATGGCAGGGGGGTTGGAACTAGATGATCTTAAGGACCTTTCCAACCCTAACTATTCTATGATTCTATAATTCTATGATTAACGTAAAAGAGAATTCCCTCTCTGTTCTTAAATGAGCTACTTGTTCAACTATTTTCTCCCTTTAGATGATACTTTCTGGCTGCTGGAGCTGTTATTCGCTGAATCACAGTGTTTAACTGCTCAGCATATACACTGACTTCCTGCCATCAAAAACTCTGAAGCATAGCTTGGAAACAGCCAGGGAAACAGAGTGCAGCTGGAGCTGTCAGGTTTACAAGCCTTTTCAAGTCATAACTGAAGGGAGAAGCTGTGTTTTCTAATGAGCAAGAAAATGCCCTTCATTCACTACCTACCCACCAGTGTTCAATAAACACATCAGAAGCAATTTTTTTTGCTTTTGTTGCAAAAATGTGTGGCTTTGCTTGCTTATTCTGGGATGGATAATGGAATAAGTCAATTATTAAACTGCTCTAGTTGTTTGACAGATGACTGAGGTCAAAATGAAATTTAATCAATTAGCTAATTGCACAAACAAATTCCACCATCTAATAATAACCCATACCTGTAACTTTATTAAGATCTAATCTAATAAATAATCTTCACAGACTGTACAAATACAAATATATGACAAGGTGTGGTGAAGGCAGTTAAAGATAAAGAACAGTATGTGTTGTCATTCTCTTGTCCTTCCATTTGTGTTTCCTCTTGGAGTTGCATCATGTCTGAAGGCGCCATACAGTTCAGCAATTACTCCAGGCAAGCAGCAGTACTCTGTTAAAAATTAAACTCCAGCAATTGCTTAAAAAGGCCCATAATTATTTAAACACAACATATAATAATCACTGGAGGCTGTAATCTCAAAGAGCAGAACAACCATAAGAATCAACTGAGAATTTGAATTCTGATTGCAAAAACTTTAATATGGTCTACTTAAAACTCTTAAGTGACGGGAAGCATGATATCTAATAGAATCATAGAATAGTTAGGGTTGGAAAGGACCTTAAGATCATCCTGCCATGGACAGGGATGCCCCACATTAGATCCTGTCACCCAAGGTTCTGTCCAGCCTGGTCTTGAACACTGCCAGAGATGGAGTATTTACCACTTCTTTGGGAAGCTTGTTGCAGTGCCTCACCACCCTCACAAGTAAAGAACTTCTTCCTTCTACACTTACTCCTTAATACTAATGATTTAAATTACTACCAGGGTCTTGAGGCAGAGCCATTGAGAAAGAAGGCAATTAGATATCTAAATCAAACACCATCCTCAAAAAAACAATGGAGAATGTCCACCTGGGAACTGTATTTTAGTGTCAGGACAGAAGACTGCTCTGCCTTCTGAATTCATCCACTTAGAAATGTGCTTATCGCAAAGTCAAACTGATGTTCAATTACCAAGTCAACTTTTTGCCAAAAATACATAGCTAATAGAAAAGTAACTCAACAGATCAACAGAAATAAATCTGACACACCGGTGTGCCTTTATTATGAGCAAAAAGGTAAAAGCAAATGTCACATTTCTAGCATTAGACAGCACTACAATTTGACTGGTCTTTCCCTAGTTAAATTACCAGAATTTAAACACACAACTGTATTATTTTAACATGAATACACACAACAGTAAGAGCTATGCAAGTTGCAAAAAAACATTTGTTTCACTCATCCTCATCAGAAAGGTCTTTTATTTTGACCAAAGTACTTGGGTCACTGGTACAGGAGTAATGACACATAAAAGTGTTCATGTAAAAAAATGTCCAATTCTTCAAACATTGTTAATTTGTTTTCTAGACTTAAACCAATATTTGATTGGTTGACCAAATATTTGACATGCATTCAGCTAGTTCTCTAGTTAGAAAAAGGGTAAATTGATTTAGAAGGACTTTTTTCCCCTCAGTCACTACAGAATGAAAGCTAGGTTGAGCTCACAAGATTTTAAGATTTTTTTACCTGCCTCAGATTAGACCCTTCTGAACAGATTATTGTGGTAAATGGGAAATTATTTAGGAATAGGAGTGCTTTAATAGGAAAGAACAGATCATAGGATCACCACAGAAGGGTTTGGGTTGGAAGGGACCTTAGAGCTCGTCCAGTTCCAACCCCTACCACAGGCAGGGGCACCTTCCACTAGAGCAGGTTTCTCCAAGCCCCTTCCAACTTGGCCTTGGACACTGCCAGGGATGGGGCAGCCACAGCTTTTCTGGGCAACCTGTGCCAGGGCCTCAGCACCTTCACAGGGAAGAACTTCTTTCTTATACCTAATCTAAATGTCCTCTCTGTCAGTTTAAAGCCATTCCACCTTATCCTATCTCACATTCTCCCGCTTACACCTCAGCAAGGAGCTGCTAAGGGAATTTGATACAAGGAGAAAAAGAAGGAATTATACATCAGTGATTACTTTAATATACTATTATTTTTCCATAATATTTAAATACATATCCTTTTGAACAACACAGTACTCAACAAGTAAATATTTTAAGCACAAATCTATAATGTTTTCATGCACAAAAAAAAAGATGCCATGAATAACATGCAGCTGGGGTACTCCTGAAGCTTTGGTCAAGCATAGGTACATGCTACTGCTTGCTAAAGCTTGAACCATAGAGCACCTATCCTCACTGCAGTGGAATACATCACTGTATCACTTAGGTGAAAGGAATCAGCATCTGACAGTAGAAACATTCCTCTTAAAATCAATGCAAAATTTCTGACAGGCTGCAAATGACAGAGTGTAAAGAAGCAAAAAGCATAATCATTTCAAGATTTATCTTCAGTTTAAAACTGGAAGTATGAGCAAAAGACTTGGAAAAGGGTTGTTACTTGGAAATGAATAATTAACCCAGAGTGCCTCCTAAACTGTTCAGTATATAAATTTGATAGAAGTAAAAGCAGAAAAATAACTTTCGAATACAGTTCCTCTTACAAGCAATTGGCAAGGGTTTTTAAGCATTTTTATCTATTCAAAGAGTAGATCTACTGCCAAAGTGTTTGTATAGCTTTCATTTTGAATAGAAAAACTCCTTTATATCCCACATTGAGAGGTGTCAGAAACATAACCCATACCAAAGAGCACACAGGCCTCTTCAGGCTTCTGAAATCCTACCCATAATAAAAGCCTTAAAATTTTCATTCCTTACTTTTTAACTTTTTAATATAAGGTTTGTATTTGGATTTCAATCAAATTAGGGTTATTGCTCCTGCTACTGTAACAATTTCAAATATTACCAAGTTTCATTATTCTGTCTGAAAACTTCTAAATCATGTCTTCTTTATAGAATTACACGGTTACAGTAGGACACCAAGAGTAGGTTCTCCAAAATCCCCCAAAAGTTCCGCTATGGGAGATGCCATTTGTGAATTCCACTTCAGCATACGTTCAGTACATAAAGTTACCTAAGTGCTGTATAATAAATAATACAGCAACATACACTTTCAATACATTTGGAAGTAAAATCATAAAGTCTTGTTTTGGCCAAAGTCCTAGACAAGAAAATACCTAATCTGCTGGGTTAACTGGGTCTTTTGTAGCTGTGTCTCCATCTCACATGCTCATCTGTACAGGAGGAATAAGCCACAGCAGCACTCCAGTACCTTCATTAACACAGAACCCAGACTACAAAGGGCTCCAGAATAAGCAGAAAGTGGATTTATGGTATTGGTACAAGCAATGCATTTTAAAGAGCTGTAGTGGCTCCACAGTAATTAACAACATCTTGGGCTAATTGTTCACAGAGTATTTGCCTTGTGGTGACTCTCAGGCGGTGATCTTGCAGAAATCAGTAATTAGAAACTATTACAGTAAGATTACAAAGGCTTTGCCAGAACAAGCACTGGACATAGCATCATCCTTCAGGAAGAAATGGACAGAGCCTTGGGTGACATGGACTAGGGTGCCTGCCTACACATGGAGTTGGAACTAGATGATCTTAAGGTCCTTCCAACCCTAATAATTTTGTGATTCTATGATGGGTGAAGGTGTAAATTGCACTCCCACTCATTCTTCTGCAAACACTTAGGTGGAGACACCTCTGACAAAGCTGAAAACAGTCTTTCAGTACTCGTGTGGGGACTCTGATCCACAGACACGTCCCGCTGTTTGTTTCATGTCCAGCAGGGTAGGTACCACCAAGGGTGGGAAAGATCTCCAGGGCTAGTGCTAGGAACACTGCTTCTGGCACATGATGTAGCACAGGGCTTCTTGGTGTCCTGTACTAAAAGCAGTACTATTGGTTTGATGCTACTGTTCTGTATGATGCCTGGATCATTTGAGAAGCTTTTGGTATGAGATGGCAGCAGGATCACTGGCTTAGGCTTTCCATTCCTGCCTACTGAAGGAAGAGATCTGTCTCCAGTTGCTCAAGTTGCTCCCTTCTTCCCATCTTTTGAGTACATTGGGGAGGGGGAAGTAAAAATGCATGGAAAACTTGTAATGATAATTCAGTCTTGAACTCTTATACAGCTCACAAGGCTGACATAAAATCACTCACAGCTGTAATTAAAAACTGTCACTTGACAGATAAAAAGTGTTCGCAGACAAAACCACAGTTGGATCCTCCCTTGCAGTTTGTAAAACTGTCTAGTAAGGTCTGAACTTCTGTATCAACTCATATTATATCTGAAAGCATCTCAGTTCAAATTATTCCCTGATTGAAGATAACATATGGGACCAGAAAGAAATGAGTCTCCTCAGAGCTGTAGAATGACTGCATGTTCAGTACTGAGTCACTACAGAACCCTTTAACAGGAACGTTATTGAAATGCCATGTCTAATGCAGATACCAAACCTAAACTAAACTTGCTGTGCTGTGCCTAAAAACTGCAACGAATGAAAAAGAATTCATCTGCTTTACAAAGCGGATCTGTGAGGAGCGCTTTTACCCTGGGAGCCAGCTTATCAAATATCTGCTCTGGAAGTTTAGAAAGGAAACACTAGCATTTTTCTACTTTAAGAAAGAAAGGAGGAAACAAAAATCTTTGACTACAACTCTCTCAGCACCAGATTCATTACACCAAGTCATGACGAACCCATATATTCCTGCTTACTGAAACACTGCTGGGTTAATACGGGGAAGAAATGCACCAAGGAAGTCAGAGTTTCTCCCCATTCTTCTTACAGTGAGGATGACAATGTAATACTTTGAATCTTTTAATTTTCAGTATTACCTCCGACAGTTGTTTCCTTTTGCTCTGATTTACCATACAAAATCCCCCAAATGATAAAAATACACTCTTATTTTTGTCTTTTTGGATTCACTACATATTTTTATTACCTTCTCAGGTATGCCCTTGCTTTGCCTGACAGAAGAAAACTAAACCACTCTTATGTACACATGCAAAAAAGAACACTTAGCATTCAATCCTTTTAGCTGCAAAATCAAATGCACCCAATGGCACACAACAAAGAATCAACATTAGACATACATTTCAAACATGTTACACAAGTGATCAAAGAAAAAAGGGACGAAATCTAAATTAAAGCTACTTACATATCGGGCTGTGCATAAACCATTAAGTCTTCTGAGTGGCATAAATATGTTTCAGACTGTGCCACTAATGGGATGTGTTAACAGTGTGAGAACTATAAACAAACTTATAAAGATAGATAATAACCTATGAAGTCTGCTATGCCATTTAAAGGACCAAAAGAACAGTATACATCTTTCTTTTCCTGCCAAAAGTGGATGCTACACGAACCTTGGTGATGGATGCTACAGAGCTGAGAATGCTGTCACTTCTGGACAATGAAATGAAACCACAGAAACCAGTCAGAGAAGCAGAAAAGATTAGCCACAATCCTATAAATACACATGCAGCACCTCAACAAGGCTATAGCCATCATTCTCCTTCTACGAACATGATTAGTTGTACTATGCTAATAATATACTCTGAAATACCCAGGAAACAGTATCACTTTTCATGTAATAATACCAGAATTATTATGAAACCAGAATGTGTTTCCACACTTCAATAACATTCTGCTGTAAATATGCAGCAAAGATGCGTGCACTGAAGGACTGGCAATACAGATCCAGAGGATCACGCAGCATCTATTCCAATCCAGTTACCAGCGAAGGCAAGGGGGGACACAGAAGGACACATACTGAGTTATGATAGCTTATGCTGATAAAGGAGATGGCTGGAACTACTCCTCGTATGAGCTCATTACATACTGTGAGCATGACACTATCACAGAAGTGCTTAAAATGAAAGCTGACAAACAGATTCCTGTTATTTTGCTTGACTCGGGGAAAAAAATCATTTACTCTGAAAGCTTTGTCTTCATTCATATCACAAAGAGCTCAATATGCAATACATTATCACAGGAAAAGCATGTCACAAGAAAAAAACCTCAATTTCATTTAATTTTAAAAGAGACAGAACTGGGTCAATCTGATAAACTATCATGACTCTGATTTGTTTATCAATAAATACTACGTACTATTGCCCATAATTCAATTTTAGAAGTATACTATTCAATTGTTTTATAATCAAGATTATTTTTACTACTGGAAATGTATAAACTTGGACAAGGATAACGTTCAACATTATCAAATGGCAGGCATTAGTTATGATTTCTAGGCACAAGTAGTAATTGGGTTGGAAGGCAAAGTTCAAGAAAACAGTAACTCTTGTGTATTAACAGAAGGCCTGTTCTGCTCTGTAGTGCACTACCCACGGCCATTTCCTTCCTTAATATTAAAATTCAGCCTTCACTCCATCTACAGAAATTTATGACCACGTTCTGTGTATAGCTTTAGAAACAAACAGATCTGGAATATGAGACCCAGCATGTTATAAATTCTTGATTCAACCATAAAAGTCTGTATATGGACGAGTGGAGAATGATTAAAACATGCAAAGTCGCACATTGTGCAACAGGATGAATTACTGCTATAAACACTGCAAAAGTCGTAGTCTCTAAATAGAGCTGTATTAATTACAGATTTGATGTTAAGATCCTAAATATCAAACACTGAGGAAACTGGCCCCACTCTAGATGAAATGGAGATGGAGAATTATAACCACAAAAAGGAATCCTTTACAAATTTGTCTCAAGCAGTGCTTTCCAAACTGTGGGGAGCTAGCTTCAAGCAATATGCCTGTTTTTTCTAAGTGCCTTGTAAGTGCTGCCAGAAAACCTGAGCATGTTCTCCTAAGCACTGCTGCTGTTAAAGTCGGTGCCTTTGGCAGGACCTGTATTTGAAGACTTGCAGAAGACTGAAAGCTAAGCTGCTGCTTCTAAACAGAGAAAATAGTTAGCTCACTCAAATCCTTAGCTGGTTTTTCTTTTGCTCCCAGAGAGACACTTACCTCTGACTTGAGTATCATATCTCAGAATTAAGCCAACAGCAAAGAAAAGGAAGTCTGGGAAGTGGAACAAAAGCATGTTTACTCTGCAAGGTAAATCAGTGAAATGGCTAGAAGGGCAGAATTACAAATCTCAATGCTTAGGCTCCAAAGAAAATATTAAAACATCAAGCTCAGGCTTCAAAGAGTAATAACAAACCCTGAAGATCACAATACTGAAGGTATGTGTCTAGTCTTCATGCCTCCACATAACTCCTAGCGGGTATTTGTGTCAAAACAAATGGGGGGCCACCAAGAACTGTGATGTAGCAATATCAACCACACCCCTTGTTGCAAAATCCTTTTTCTGTGTCTCAACAACACATTCAACCCACCTTCAGCTTCTCCATCCAGGAGCACTACAGTGCTCACTGCCCTTTCCTCTGCCTCTCTTCTACAATCCTTACCTCTAGTAACACTCATTGCTAATATAAGGCACAAAGCCAGCTCTCTTTTTCTATGCCTTTTTACAGGGGCATGTAGGGATAGGAAAAGGTGAAATGGCTTCTGACTGAAAGAGGAGAGACTGAGCTTAGATGCAAGGAAGAGGTTCTTCCCTGTGAGGGCGGTGAGACATTGGCACAGTTTGCCCAGAGAAGCTGTGGCTGCCCCATCCCTGGCAGTGTTCAAGGCCAGGTTGGACGGGGCTTGGAGCAACCTGCTCTAGTGGAAGGTGCCCCTGACAGTGGTAGGGGGGTTGGAACTGGATGAGCTTTAAGGCCCCTTCCAATCCAAACCATTCTGTGATTCTATGAAACTGTTCCATCTGGTCCGTGGGCCAGAGCACTGCCTTCAAACACCAAAACCAGCTTTAAATCCACAACAGCTTCACAATCTTTCTTCACTGTTCTGAGTCTGCCTTACACCAAACTCAGAACCAATATACTGCATTACCCTGAGAGAATGGGGAAATAGGAAGAGGAAGAAAAACCCCACTCAGTCCACACAGTTTGGCAGCAAAGTAGAACTGCCTAAATCCATCAAGTAAAAACGCATCTCAACTGTAAGGTCATTTTTAGTATTCAAATGCAATTTCCTCCGTACTTTGTCAATCTGTAGGAAAACACCTGATAGACAATTAGAAGCAACCACACAGACACCCTAAGACTGATCCGTCTGCATGTTATCTGAACAAAATTCACGATTCGCCAAACTTAGCATCCTGTACATGCTGTTCTGGCAGGTGCTGCTGGAGCTACTTAGATTACAGAAGCAGTTCACTGATAGACAAACAGCTCTATACTATATTTGGGTAAGCATCCCAGCTTACAGAACTTCCTGTTCAGCCTCTCTGAGCACTTCTGAATAAACAAGAAAACTCCCAAAATACCATTAAAACACGGCAACTATAAGAGAATATAAGTAGATTATTAAGTTTATGAGCTAATTATAAAAGATTTCTACAAAACAGTGTGTAAATACATCGTAATGTATATAACAAGTGATGACAAAAGTCTCAGAGGAAATACTGTCAATTCAGACTCAGTTTCCCTGATTGGGTACACATGCAGACCCTCTTGAGGCACTTTCCACGTTTTTCTGCTATGTCTCAATTTTTTTTTAATAAAAGATCATTTTTGCAATTTTGTGGTGCTTTTTTGGGTGTTTTTTTTTGTTGGTTTTGGTACTGTTTGGTCTGTTGGTTGGTTGGGTTTGGTTTTTGTTTATTTTTAACAGGCTATGGCCATGACAAAGGCTGGTTTTCCTTCCTTTCTTTTACATCTTTAAAGCATGCCACCAAATACCTTCGGAAAGGATGTGGCACAGCATTCATTCTGCTGCTTACTCGGGATTAAGTTACTCTTTAAAAAAGAATTAAACCCAACAAATAATGCTCTGCTCAATTGAGGAGCATGTAAATTTCAAGAGGAGACCAAATGCCAGAAAGAACAGGGATCCGAGAAGAGCTGACGTGCACTGTACATGTGAACCCAGAAGTGCTAAGCTTAGTGCCATACTAAAGTTGCCTGTCAGAGAAAGTAAAAGATTTCTGTAACACAAGTTACATACAAAGGCACTAAACTAACACTAAAATGTGCAGTGACTTTATTTGTGCAGAGAGGCTTACACGGCTACAAATGGCAAAGGCAGCACCTGCCACTTAGAAATACCAGCTGAGTGACTACAAACCTAGCATTTGTGCAGGTCTGTGTGTACTCTAATCTAGCATAAAAACATTAATTGCAAAGCATATCAAGTTAGGCACGTCAGCCTTCATATTTTCTGGTGATTTGAACAGAGCCAGTGGATAAGATAAGCATCTTTACAAATCAACTTGGCTTTACTTCAAATCCAAAAGCTTGTTTCTAAGCTGCACAAGAACAGGAGCCCATGTAAAATCAAATTTGGAAGGCAAAGGCAACCCAATTCTGCTCATCATCCTCTATTCTGAATCCTCTCAGCAGCAACAGCTTTTTCTGTGCTCACTGTCCTTCACTGAAGTACTCTATAACATGCAATTAGTTTTGTAAGATTCATGTTTTCTTTTATTTTTCCAGAGCCACACTTATCTTTGGGACAATCTGCAAGCTTTTATATTTTCGAAAAGCATTGTATTTGTTAAGTTTACACTAATGAAGTATTCCTTGGCACTGATGAGTTAAAAATTACTGAGCTTTCTTTGCAGGTTTGAGGGCGTTCTTTTTCTAATCAAGCTGCTAAGTATTCCCCATTTATCAGTGTAGATCAGCTTAATTTGTTCAGCAGCTAAAACCTGGAGTGAACAACGGTGTTTTCAGAACAAATACATCAAGTTAAAGCGAGGGCAGTTGTGGTTCATCTGAATCATACTACTCCAGATTTCAAATCTAAGCTAAGGAAATAGAGGTTATGACATCCTGCAGCTGGGACAAGTAGTGTTCATAAAGCAACATTAAATCAAGATCACTTGGCCAGTTCAGGCAGTTGCTTGTGTGGAAGTGAAAGATCTCATGAGAGCATTAAAAAAACAGAAAGGTTTTGGTGTCCTGGCCAACCCCCTTCCTTTACTCAATGCTACCAGGGACTAAGTTTCTTCAGAGCAAATGACTGTGGAAGTTTGCTGCCAAGGAATTGCTACTGATCTATTTACACCCAATCACAGAGAACAGGAATTAAGCACTTTGTAAAATACTTGGGCAAGTTAATTACAAAAGGTCTTCCCATGCTAGCAAAAGCCAAGTGACTGCGCTTGCCATTTGGTGAGTTAATCTTCAGAAAGAACAGTTTAGTGACTTGATTCTGTGATAAGGATACACAAATGTGAGCAACACAGAACAGTGCCAGGAAGAAGTACCTGGGAGCTCTAACAGAATCATTGGGGTTGGATGGGACCTCTGGAGATAAACTAGAGCCCTGCTAAGGGAGGTTGGACTGGACAGACTTCAGCAAGGCAGCGGTTCGCAGGCTGATGGTAGGGGCAGATACAGCCTAAAGGTTTCATTCAGTCTGGGACTCTCGGGAGATAAAAAAGGACTTGGTCTAGAAATGTTACTTTCCAGTCTCCCGTTCAGTAACATTTTAAAATCTATTTATTGATACAATAAGCTTTAATTAAATACCCAAGAATTGCCATTTCCATTTTAGGCAAATGAAAAAAGACTGTGTTCTAAACTGTGTGAGACTATACCGGTGGCTGAAACAGAGGGGCCATTCACTGCTTCACTGAATAGCAGGACAACTGCATCTGTAGCTTTTTCTTTTAAAGCCAGGAGGAAGCATGAAACAGCAGTACTGATTGGAGACTTCCAGGACACTATCTAGATGCCAGTGTTGTGCTGTGTAAACATGTGGATCCATTAGACAATTGTTGGAAGCTGTAACTTCTAAATTTGATCTAGTGATAGGACTCATGCTGGTTGGGAAAAAAAAAAGGGGGTTGCGAAACCACAGAAGGAAAATGCTTCAGACTTGTTAAAAAAAGTGCAATGCGAACAGTGATGTAGTGGATGGCCTGCAGCCTCTGAAGAGTCCTGACCGCCAGAAAAGATGACCTGAATTCTCAGTTCTCAAACTATCAAATGAATGTCTAAGACGTATTCCAACCTGAAAGTATAAAAACATTCTCATAAAGATCATATTCGCATGCAGAATACAAAAGACTTTCCATGCGAAGACAATCTGCAGCAGTGATTTATATCTTCTTCCACATTTCTACTGCCTGAGCTAATGAACCAATTTTAGTGAAGCCTGAGCTGTACGGCACCCCCTGCGATGCTGGTCCAGGGAAGGGAGGGTTAGTTCACTGCCTTCCTTTGGTTTGTGCTGGCAATGCAATGCTTTTCACTTTATAGTACTTAATGGTCTAAAACACATGTTGAAATTAATACCTTCATTAGCCATACAGCTGCTACTCCTTATCTCTTTCATTTTTTTTTAATCAAAGCACTGCAAAATTTTATGTCGTGATTCACAGTTATATATGATTAATATGATACATTCCTTCTATTTGCTAGAATATAAAACACAGACCTTATGAACAAAATTATACATTACATCCGAAATTTGAAAACATACTCTATTCTTTAAGCTATCTAGAAATACTATGCTCATTCTGTCCATGTTACAAGCTCATTTCAAACTGATTAACTGGCTTTTTATACCACTCAAGTTGCTTACATTAAAGGACTAAAACCAGTGGGTTCAGCTCCCAGCAAAACTGCAAATGCACTTTAAAGCTGTCACTACAAAACTTGTTATTCATGTCCACAGGCTTAGAGATGCAAAGAGCATGTACAACTCAGCATTTCAGATCCGATTCATGTTGTGATTTAATCATTCCTGAAACATTGTTTACTACACAAAAGAAATTGTACTTCAACAACGAGTATCAGAAAGCAAGAAAATCAAATAAAGCCAGAAGAGCTACTGAGTGACTAAGGAGGAAGGCAGACAGATCTATGTTATTCCCGTGTATCTGGAGGAGGTCAACAGTAGCAGAGCTCCTCTTTGCTGAGTGCCGGGTGACCACTGCAGACAGAACACTTCTCAGTATTGAATCTTCCCATGCACATAAACAACTTTGTGCAACTTAGCCAGCTGAATTCAACAACAACCCACATTATCTTATTCTAATCTTATCAATATGTAAATGGATGTGAGTCACAACTATGGCAGTGGAGGACTGGATTAGTCAGGAGAAGCCACCTCCTATGCCTTGTTCCTACATGGCTGGAGCTCCCAGAGTTTCAGAACCCATTACAGCTGCTCCACAGGTGGAACTGCAAGCAGAACGATGCATCAGTGGGGCCTCTTCACACCCCCCAATTTAACAACTTACATTCTCCATTCCATCTAATAAGCACAGAGGAAAGGAGCTCTCTACATCCATTTTTCTGCTCTAACGCACAGCACAGCTGCCTTACATGACAAATCTGCAGGAAAATATAAACAGAAGATCTGCTGTCTGTGGCACATTCATCTTTGATCTTGAGAAGGAAGGCCAGATCAAGACTATGACCGAACAGCCAGCCACTGCAGCATGGCTTTAAGACTGCTAGAGTTGGAATTAGGCGATTTCCACCTGTGTGGCACATCACAAATACATGTTAGCCATGGAAATCCCTTCCTCTTAAGGTCATGACCACATAATAACAATAGTTTGTGCTTCTATTTACTATTCTTCATCAAATTATGAAACTAAAATTGCAAGCAAAATACTGACTGCACTGTTTATTTTTCTTGGGTCCTTAAACACCAGCCACAATATGTGAAACCGAAGGCAAGAGAGGCCAGGAAGAGCAGGGCAGCTCTGACTGTAACACAAGGTAGTGAAAACCAGAACCACTGCTAGGAGCAGAGAAAAGAAGAGGGGAAAATGTGCATCAAAAAGAGATCAGACCTTTACAGACCATCACTGCACCTCCCAGAAAAGCTTTACTGTAAGGAGAATGAAGTGGCAGAGGTTGCACTGTGGGAAATGACAGCTAATGAGTTGCCCAGGGAAGCTGTGAATGCTCCATCCCTGGCGGTGTTCAAGGCCAGGTTGGACAGAGCTTTGGGTTGCATGGTTTAGTGGGAGGTGACCCTGCCTCTGGCAAGGGGGTGGAACTAGATGATCTTAAGGTCCTGTCCAACCCTAACTATTCTATGATTCTATGATACCTTAAACCACTTTTTTCCTCAAAGCATTGTGCTTACCTCAAAATTCAGTCATAATTCAGTTCCCTTGAACTAGCTAATCCTTCTTTTTAGGGGAAAATTCATCTATTAAAATTTCTCCTGCTGTCCAAGTATTACTGTTCAATTATTTCTCTAAACTAAGCCACTTAAACCTCTACAATACTCATATACCTGTGTGTATATATATATATATATATATATATTTTATTGTAAGATAGGGAACTGTCGTGGTTTCAGGCGTAAATCAATCTGCCTGCCCACTCACTCCTCCCAACCTTCTTTCCCCCCCACTTCACTGGTGTTATCAGCACTGTTCCCAAGCCGAAAATCCAAAACACAGTGCTCACCAGCTACTACTTAAAGAAAAATGACTGCTGCTGCTGAACCCATGACAGGAAATTAGTGCTTTACTCAATTTTTCTTCTTTTGATAAGCTGCATCTGCACACTGAAACACTGGTTAGAAATTCCGACTGGTCAGATATATTACACTTTTTATAATTTAACAAAATATGCTTGTTCGCCATCATTTTTTCCCCAGAGTATGTAAAGGAGCAAACCTACACTCGGTAACCCAAGCAAATAAGTGTAACACAATATGCCAAAGCCACTGCTTTTTAGAACAACAAACCCAGCTGACGTTTATCGTAGTATCATACCACATGACAAGTATTTCATATCAGGACTGTTAGGTGCAGCTTTAACCCACTAAGACTGACATTCTCAATGCGGAGGAGAAAGTTACATTCCTATTTTTAGACCAATCTACAGCTTTATTCAAGATCCTCAACTCACAAATGTAAATAAACACATCACTACTGTGATACATTGATTCTATCTACTTCTCAGCTGCAGTCAAGTCAGTACACACAGCAATTCAGCACCAAACACGAACAATTATGTTGTAGATTTCCTAATCACTGGATGAAAACATTATGTATTGTATATACTATGCAGAACATGGTAGAGTGAGACATAAGAAAAAATGAAAGTGATCTGTATTTATCAGAATTGAACAAATTTTCTTTTAATTTCTTTTAACCCCTTACAAACAACTGTTTCACCTTCTCTTTTTCTTTTCTTTTTTCCTCCCAGTGGCTGAATCTCAGGCTGACACTCTCCTGGGCTGCACCTCATGTAAGTACAGCTATAGACATACACTGTGACCATCACTGTATATGTTTATTTAGCCAATTTAAAACAGTGAAAATATTTACCCAAATTGGGACTTCAAGACCTGCTATTTACTTCTGTGAATACGTATTGGATTACTAAGTCCTCGCTGAAGAGCTAGCTAAGACAAGCATTATGTACTTCCAGATTGTCCTTATCAAAGATCAGAAGCCAGTGACCTAAGTAGACTCATACAAAGATACATCCAATTTACTACATCTTTATATGTTTGTGATATCTGGACTTCATGGAAGTCCATGATCCATGATTCTGAGGCATTCCAGGGCTTCTTGCAAGGCAGGAGAACCTCCATCATCAGGAAGAACTGCAGAAACAGACTGGAGGAACATCAGCCCTCAGAAGGTTCTAACTGGCATTATTTCTTCCAACTGCCTGCCAGTCCATGTGAAGAAGGAGCCAAAGCTGTAATGCTCTCCCCACGTCTTCTATCGCTGGGCCATTGTGACAGTTAAAACTGTCTGAAAGCCCACAGCCAACATAAATGATTTTCATACACTGACTGTCAGGGAAGAGAAAGGTAAAGCCAACATGCAGTCAACCAGCCTGGGGTAACTCCACAGGGAAGACAGACCTTTAAGAAAGCCAAATAGATTAAAAGGAAAACCACACAAAACTTGGTCTTCTCCAATAGCAGATACCATCCATCTGAGTACTGATGGTGCAAATACCATCAATGCTCAAACTCTGAGGGTGTATTTGAACACAGCCTGAAGAATGCTTTCCAGGGCAATGAGCTGGCACCTGCTCACAGCAGCCTACACGGGAGTAGGTGACTTGTTCACCCCAGTCTAGATAATGAGCAAAGGACTAGAAGCCAGGAATAACTTAATGTTAGTATCAGCTTTGCCAGACCAAGCACTGTTCTTTTCCTCTCAGCAAGTTACTTCATTTATTTCATGCTCTCCTATGTACAACAAACGTTTCTGTGCCCAGTGCTCATCCCCCCAGTGTTTAATTCCCAATTTAACATTCCACTCACAAATGCCCTGCCTCCCTTTTACTTTGATAAAGTGCAGTCAATATCAATCGGTAACATGTTTTAAAAACTCATTTCCAACTATTATGAACCAGGAGCTGGATGTTTATGAAGTAGTTATTTTTCATGTCAGTTTACCATAGGGCCTCTTCAGCCCCAGGCTTACAGCCAGAGGCCCCAAGGCATTTTTTGGGAATGGAAACTTTTTGAGTTCAACTCTTAACAAATTTCCAGGCTGCAGTATGTTTTTCATTAGTCTACATGGTGTTATAATAAATGATGCACTTCCTCTTTCATTTTATGATTTTTTTTAAAAAACATGCAACAATTTTTCTGGGTCTGCTTTTTATTGTTTTCAATATAATCCACCACGCTAATCTTAGAATCTGTGTATAAAACCACAAAGGAGTAAGATACCAGCTATAAGGTTCTAGTTTAAATCCTTCACTGAAGGCCAATCATAAACCCATTACATGTATGAAGCTCCATGGGCAGCCATTCCTTCAGGGGCTATTCCTAAAAAATAAGAAGTCCATTATTCCAGAACCTAGAGCTGGCCAAGAAAAGGCTCCCCTAAGGTTCACGCTCAACTAAAAAACTTGATCCCATTGGCCACATAGGAAACATAAACCAACCTTCCTAAGCCTCCACGTAACAATTACAAAAAGGTCCTTTTATTGCATAACAGTTCTGGGCCCTTCGATGCAAGAAAGCTTCCAGAAAATTAGAGCAAGTTGAATGGAAGGACACCAAGATAGCCAAGGACAGGAACAGTTGTCCTGTGATGAGAGGCTGAGGAAACTGGGGTTGCTCAAGCTGGAGAAGAGACGGGTTGGGTGGACCTAACAACCACCATGTTGCACTTAAAAGAGGCTTAGTTAACAGGCTCTTTACAACAATGCATGGTGGAATGAAAAAAGACAATTGCTGAAGTTGAAAAACAGATGAATTCCAATATATAAGGAAATATCCTTTTTTTTATCATTATGACAATCAAGCTTTGGAACAGGCTGTCCAGAGGTTGCACAGTATCCATTCTCAAGAGAATTTTGGGAGCTGGTCTGACCTCATAGCTGGCCTGCTTTGGGCAGGAATTTGTAGAGAAGAACTCCTAAGGTCCCTTCCAACCGGAACTATTCCATAACTGATTCAGTCCAATAAAAAACAACTGAGATTTTAAATACCAGAAACAGAATGCATCCGGAATTTACTCAGACTGTTGGCTTTTCTTGCTCCCTCTTATAATCCCAGCCATACTGATTTGCTAACACTGTGGTCCAGTAACTTTTTAAAATAACTATAAAAAAGCAGCACTGGATAATGCTTAACCTCAGACTCCCAATTTCTTAATTGAAATCTTCATAGAAGTCTTCCACTGGTGGTTACAGCTTTTTGAAGCAAAGTTCAGAAAAGAGAAAAGAGGGAAATAAAGATCTACCTTACTGGGTTTTGGACATGCAATGACAACAGCCATCAGTAAACATCATAGTCAAATACCTGTGCCACAATTAAAAGGCTTCTTTAATTGTCTCCTCTGTCTCTCCCTGAATACAGCTTGTAGAGACACTCATTCTAAGGCTGAAGTGCCATGATCCATCAATTGCCACACTGGATTCTTTGTATGATGGTATACAAATATAAATGCATTTATGACAAGTAGGCAACAGTGACCCAAATAATACCCCAAATATTTTAAATCCAGCATTAAAAACTAACCATAGTATAAGGGAAAATAAAGTTTCTTAAAAAAATCAAACCAAAACCCAAACACCCACCTAACATTTTGGAATTTAAGTCTCCATCCTAAAAGCACAACTACCCATACTTAAATCAAGCCAAAGTTCTTTGTGTTGTCTTGTCTTACCCAAAACTACTTTGGTGAGCTCTGCAGGAAGTCAACAGTAAATGCCTTTAATGCTGCACTCTCAAACATCAGTTCGGAAATGTTTTCCAGGAATGTTCAACTTTCCAGATGCATTTCCACTCATCTTTGCTAGTAATTTAACTCAGCACATACATGACACAGACACTATCATAATTCATGATAGGCAAGATGAGCATGTCAAACAGGTTACATGCTCCTCAGCTTGTGCAAGCCATGCTCACTACATGTACTGAGGATTCCCTTGAATCCTCTTAATCCACCCTGCTGGCTTGATACGTGTGCCACCTTCCCATCCACAGCCATGCCAGGGGCACCTTTCATTATTCATCTCTCCTCCATACCTTTATTTCAAGAATATCAGTGAGGTCTTTTGGAGGAGGAAAGCTGAGAGATTTGAAAAAGAGAGTATTAACTAACATTCATGAACATTAACTGAACTAAGATTAGTGTTTCAGACATATTATCTCAGCAAAATTCCCATAGTTGCAGAATATACAGAAAATACATCTTTTTCTATAGCATACATATGTCTGGAAATACAAGAAGTATTCCCTCCACTGATCTTTCCAAGGAGGAGCAATTCTCTACTATATGTCCCACTGTATATATTTGCCTCTTTTAAATATGGTTTATATATAGTTGATGCACACACATTTTTTAAGACAGTCTTCTTTTTATAACTTGCCTCTCCACATAATTTTTAATAAGGGTGTATTTCCAGTGGCTGACAGCAGCAGGAAAACTAGGCTATGCCAACAAGAAGGGATTCCAGTCAAACATCATCATGTCTAGCATATTGTGTTTCATTTACAAATCTTTGATTTCTAAATTAATAGCAGTTCAAAGTACACATTAAACACAGATACTTTGTGCTTATGTATGTAGAGATTGTTAGAGATTAAGCCACTTTTAATTAAAGACTTAAGCAGGTGTCAGTTCATGATACTCTTTGAATTTTGTTCAAACAGATACATGTTCCACGATTATCCAGCAACATACTTTAAACACAAACAGAATCAAAGAGATCTTCCTAAACAAAGTAAAGGAAAGCTGCTTTGTCGGATGGTTTGAAGTTTGGTACTACTCATCTGTCATAAACGTAACATCATATATTTGGTTGGAAAAAGCATTCTAAAACACTTCGCAGTTAAACAAAAGCACTGCAAACAGCCTACGAGACAGAATCCCAGGCCACTCAAACCTATTAACTTCAGTGGGGTTTTGTTCTGCCGCTGTATATGCATCTTACTATCCAAAGTTAATTTGCAGTATCAAGGCCTATACCAGATAATTTTAAAGCATTCTGGACTCAAATAATGAGAGTCTTAAACATGGAAATAGAATTATTTCTAAGTATTTTTTTCCCCAGTGTCATATTTTAGAGTTACAGCAAGATGAAGAGCACCCTGTTGCTCTATTACTCACAGGTTCTTCATTTTCTTTTAAAGTAAATCCAACGATTAATTTAAAGCCACCTGATGAAAATACCTTAACATTTACCTTCATATTTTGTTGGAACATACACTGGATTCAAGTGAAGCCATTTCAAAAATTATCTTGGATGCTTCTCAATTCAAGATGTTAAATACTGGCTTTTATGAATTTCCATTACGCATTGTCTGACAATATTTGCTGCTCTGGACTAAACGAACTGACTTTTAATTCTTACAGAGGTAATGATAATAAAGTTTGCAGAAGCTGGGCACAGGCAACGTTTCAGAATTCCATATTTATTACAAGTCCCTTCTTCCCAGGTCTAATTTTACAGAAAGTGTAAAAACTGGTTAGAAAAAAACTGCCAAATGCATAAATTCTCTTGATCCTTTTTGCCTATTGTGCCATTAGTAACAGCTACCCTCAAACTGGCCTCCTAATCATCCTCTAGATAACGACACTATAACATCTCTGCAGTGGTGTTAGTGCTGACACCTGAAGACAATGAAAGAGTACACATGTAATTCCAGAACTTCAAACTAGTAAATCACAACTGAAGTCCCAAAGACAAACCAAGGCCATTAGTAGAGCTTTGGGAAGAAAACAATGAGGGGGACAGAGACAGCAATACCAACCATGCAGCTGACTGTGTCAATGTGCGGTGTGTAGCTGGGAGGATGGCTAACATGGACAGGGAAGCAAAGAGCACAAGTGCCAAAACAAAGGATACTGACTAGCTGGAGCTGTCACCTCCTGCAACAAAGTACCAGCTTGCATCTTGGATGCTGGTTAATGGATGCTACAGCATGACTGCAAAGGCAAAGCTGAAAAATAGCATAGGTTGGTTAGTATGAAAGCACAATTCCTGGAGCTTCAACTGATCCTAAAGGAAAGATAGAGTGCTTGTAAAAAAATAGTTTCCATTTTCAGATACTTGTTTCTAATCCTTTCGTATCAAATACAGCAGTATTCCACACAGAGAAATCCGGAAAGTTATAAATGATAGAAACCATTTATCTTTGACTGCTTCAGCAGTAAGGTATAAATCTGTAGTAACTGCAGAGGCTTAAATCTTAAAATACACACCAGCGCAACTGAGAGCTACAACCAGCTCCCAAATTTCACCAGGCTTTTGTCTGGAGACAGTGAGAGAAATCTCCCTTAGCCAGGAAGGAAAAACCAATAAAGCCAGGTAAGACTGTTAGCAGCAATGGGAGGCACAGGTTATTAAGTGGATCTTTGTACAGCTGCTCCACCTCCAGTTTTATTTGCTGGGAGCTGGTTATGTAACTAACACAAAAGAAAATCACCATTTCTAGGTTGTTTTCCTTCGCTGCCAGGAGGAACTGAGGGAATTCAAAAGCAGCTTCCCTTCTGTTGCTCCTCTGGGTGTTTCTCTTTGAAGTGGCACCCTAAGCAGCAGCTCATTCGCTAGGCAGTCTTTAAAGCAATACTTTCCACCCTAGAAGCTTAAGTACAGAAACATACAACTAATTAAAGCAAGTTAGTGGTGGTGTTACTTCAGCCTTTTATTTCTACTTGGTGTCAGACTCTAAGATGCAGGTACTCTATGCAGTAGGATTTCAGACACTCTGAAGAAAATGCTGAATGTTATAGGTTGCTCTGATATGGTTTGAGTAACACATGAATAACCTAAGGAAACCATTTAGTGATGGCTTAAATGGAAAATTCATGCTAAAACTGAGGAACAAATGCCACAATGGCTCTAACTCCTTTGCAGTATTATTGTGCTGCATTTAACTGAGGGTTTAACCCTTTGTTCTGATGGGGGGTTTTAAAACACTTTTCCCCTACACCACAAAAATATGAGTAAGCCTAAAATTAAATATGGAATGAGTGCAAAGTGGGCCGGTTAGTGGACCCTAAGAACTATTCTACGATTCTATGACATCTGTTAACAGACAAGTGGACCATTGACCTGCCAAATGGCTGTAATGCAACAAAAAGTGCATCTAATGCTGTTCCTAATAGCAGCAGCCAAACGTCCCATTACGGGTTCCCAAATATTTTCCTGGTGTTGAATGTTTGTAAACCATCCTCTTGCACTGCTGCCAACCTCCAGGAACACTCTCCACGACAGTATTAGTCCTCAACTAAAAAAGCCTCCACATTATTAAGAATTATTATGGAGAAAAGATTTCAGTGGATCTGTCCTAATGGAATGGCTCTCTCCCATTTCCACATAGCATGTGCATTGTTTATTTTCATTCTATGAGCACAGCATTTTATAGCCATAATTATCTCATTTTCTCATAGTACAAAGAGTGCAATTTTTATTCATTGAGGTCAACATTTTTCTTGCATCCTCCTCTTTTTCTTTCCCTTTAAAATTAGCTATTAACAGCAAATACAACAGATTTATGTTACCAAAACATCTGTTGGGGTAGAGATTTCATTTTAAATGAAGGTAGATCAGAAGTAGCAATAGTAAAATGGACAGCTAGAGGAAATGATGTTTTGACTCCATCTTCATTCTCCATATGCTTTAAAAGAAATAGTTCTTCAACCCTGCAACCTCATCTTCAAAGTTTTTTTTTCTGCAATAATTTTCATCAAAACCTGTATTCTTCAACAAGCACAGTTCAACCAAGCAGATTTTAGAAGCTAGGAGTTCATCATGGTCACCTGGCTATGAAATCCTGCTAGCTAGCTAGTACTGAACATGGAAACTTGATGCTTTACGTCCTTTTTAAAGGGTGGGGAGAATGCACTCAAGCATTTATTAAGGAAGACAGTAAAGCCCCGCGCTTACTCCCTTCTTAAACATCTCCTCTCCTGTTTCTCCTGTGCTGCAAAGTGAGCTGTAGTGCCTTTAGCCTGTCCTGTAGCCTTCACAAAATACACCCAGAGGGTTAAAGCTCTTCCTTCATGTCCACCACCTGAAGTCCAAGAGAGCTCAGGAAAGAGCTGCTGAAAGCCTGGTAACAGGAAAAGGTCAGGAGCAGTGTGCTATATCCTGCATGTTTGGGTTAGCCCACAATAGCTAAATAAACTGATTTAATGTCTAATGACATTTTCAAACAATAGCTAATACAGTTATCCAAAGTATGCAGAGACAAAAGATACACACAGATGCACCGGAATATGTCTCTAATACATCCACACAAACAATGATCTAACAGTGAATTTCAGCAGTTTGCCCATCCAAATTAGAGGCCAAACGTAAAGAAGGCCAAGCTTAAAAGCCTACTGACTAGAAAAGATGCAAATATTCCTGCCTTGCCCATTATTGCTCCCATTTGTATGCAGCTATCAGGTTTTTTGCTATGTTTTTAGAGTAATTCATGTTTTTGAAACAGAACTGTGGTCTTTTCAAAGTAAATGCTATGGAAATTAATCACAAGCTCTAAAACCTTTTGGAACGTTTCTCTGAATTAGCTGGGTTAGCAGCTCTGAGGGATTTTTGCTAAAACCACATAAGGATCCTGAGTCAAGCCAGCAGAGAAAGGCCCTGCAATGGGTGCAGGTGCTATCGCTGCTCTTCCAACCTCTTTGCCACTGACTTTCTCTTTGCTGGAGGCTCCTGTCACGATAGAGCTGACACAGGGAAATAACATTCACGCACTCATGATACCCATCCAAAGGCTGCACCTTCACAGTCCATTTTGGAAACCACGCTAGGAAGGTGCAGACACACACATCCCATACCCTCACCCTCACCAGAAGGGAGGCTGTGCCATCCCATCGGGGCCCCAGCACATCCAGCTACTACAGCAAGTTTCACCAGAGCTTGATTGTGAGCAGCCCTTAGGGAAAAGCTGGTTGAATGTCTCAAAGCAGAGACATTGGTTCTGAAGAACAAATGCATGATTAATGAGGTTGCAGCACTGGCACAATTATGGTCGCCTTTATAAAGTTTTCCATCAAAGTTCTCAGAACCTGAAATATTGAGGCAGATTAAAAGAAATGAAAGGGTATAAAGGTTGTGCTCATATAAAAGGCAGTTCAAAAGCAACTAAGCTGAAACTTGCAAGTAAGTCGTGCTTACTTCAGCTGATTTGTACATTCAAGTTAAACTTCAAGTAATTACCAAAACATTTTCAGACATGTTATGACCAAATATGAACTTGCTAAATACTCACACAAAGATAAACCACAGATAAACAGTCCTGAATGAACCCCATTCATCTTACATCTACGCTAGTGTACATCTACATCTATAGTACTGAAAAATAAGAACTTTCAATGAGGGCTGGCCACATCCCATGCAATGAGGAGACACGTGACCACACCACAGTCCCTTTATCATGTACCACCAACTCTTTGCAGGTACCATTATTTTAGCTTCAGATAAAAGCATACTGAGGAACATTTGGGATAATCCTTTTAGATTAATAACTCTCTGACATGAATAACTATTCTTTATAAACAATTTATACATGGGCATGAAGGGCCCCAAAGTACACCCTCTAATTCACTAATGCCATAGTGATGCTTCAACAAAATCACTTCAGCTCATAAAAATAACATTCTGGCAACCACAGTCCCAAATAACTACTTTCACTTTAACCTTGTGATTTGTTTAATATATCTGAATCACTAACTCTACCTAAGTTACCGTAGAAGACCATTACTAAAAGATGAACTTCTAAAACTCACTATATTGCCAAAGAAAATGAACAGAACTTCTTATGTTTTCTCTTATTTAGCTTCTGTAAGTAAAAATACTACCAGAATTGTCTATCAATTCTGATAGTTTGAATTGTCTATCAATCAGACATGGCAGCATGTCAGAAACATCAGCACCTCAAATCCATGGTGACTTCATCACCTGAACCACTATGAATTATTCTTTAAACACAAATCTGCATTGCTCAAATACAACTTTCATATTAACAAAGTTTCCTGTAATTATGAACTTTCAGACTGTGTGTTAAATTCATAGAACCATCAGCAATAAGAACTATATCTGGAGGAGGATGGACAGGCAACTGGCATATTTAATTCAGCATATCAAGCCAATAGCAACAGCGTACTGCATCTGAAAAGGAGACCTCGAGGCTCTGTGAGTCCTGCTGCTTAGTGGCAGTGCATGAGGTTATGTGTGTGTTTCACATCCCATACTGGACTCCTGTCCAGCTGAACTTGTACCAGGTGCACACAAAAATTACCTGGCTCGTGTTTAAAGGTGGTTTAAGCATGGGCTAATTTTCCCTGGCAGGTCACAGAAAAGGCTCCGCCTTCGCTGAGGACGACACTTGCTTACTTTGCAATAAGGCAGAGTTAAAAATTAAGTCACTAAAGTAAACCTCAAACAGCCTTGTTCACCGTTTCACTTCGTCCCCTTGCAGCTGTGTGTCCAGGACTTGAGTGTCAGCAAAAAACTCTTGTGGGTCTTCTGCCACAAGAAATACCTGGGCAAGTTCTACAAGTGCAGATATTGTTAAGATTCGGACCTTTTGGTCAAAGCATGACAGTCTCCTCTGCCCCACAACTATCCCAAGTTACCGCAGATGATGAGGGACAAGCATAACTATGTAGGGGATGATGTATCTTTACAAACAAGCCTCAGGGAAAGCATGTGAGAGAACCCCAACCAGGATAACATAAAAACTCCCAGGCTGTGGGGACTGCAAACTGAATACATGATGGACTGGTGGGACCTATAAGAGTGAGCAGTCACCTCTATAAAACCAAGAGAGCAGCAGACTTGCAGGAGCCACGTTATTACCTTCCACTCTCCCTGGAGACCAAAGGAGTACAATTCCGTCTCCCAGTCTCTGCATTTTTCTCCTGCAAAAAGCCTAAATGCTAAAGTTTATGAGGCCTGAATTTCAAAAGGAAAGCGCACTTCACCTTAAACTCTATGGCCAACTGTCACTGGTATTTTATCAAATGTAAATCAACAGCGTTTGAGGGCTTTGCTCTGCATTTCAAAACACAAACCACATATAGCGGCTTAACCAAATGAGCGATAAGCATGAAATATTGCAAACCATAAAAAAGGAAAAAGCATAATTCTGGCCTGACCCACAATGTCTCCTCATAGAAATATTACTTCTGAGATTAAAGAAGGGCTTGTTTATTTAACAATTTGACCAATCTCCAACAATAGAGCATTCCATGGAAAATATTAACATGGGACCTACAAACAGAGCCACTATCGTATAAGGATTGTAAATAGAGACTTGGGGTTATTTTACTTTAATATGAACAATAAAAGCTTAGCCAAAAGGAACAAAAAAATAACTGATGTAGGCAAGTACTCAGATCATAAATACCGACAATCAAAGTTCTCAGGTGTTAACCTTAGAGCCTCTCTTAGAGCCCTATTCTGACATTTTAGCTAACAAGATACTGTAGGAATAAAATTAAGCAATTAAAAGTATAAAGTAAGGAAACACACGTATATTGCACACGGTAAAGAAAACACAATGCTACATTAATAACAAATTCTTTGTTAATTTTAGGGATCAACTCCCTTCTGGTTGATAAGTAAAAGAAGATATTACACTTTACTGCTCTGGGGAGGAAGGAAAACATATAAATTAATTCTTCATTACAGTTTTAAAAGGCAAATTATTTAAGGACTATTTGTATTCAAGCTAAGTAGGCAGAATCATGATATTACATGCTTTTTATTCAAATGGAAAGAATTTACATTGCCCTAGCATCTCATTAAAGCCAGATGATACAGCAGCATTTTCCTTACATGTTTGGGTTTTCTTTCTTTTAATTAAAATATTCTTTTTGAATGCTTAAAATAATTCTGAGGTTTATAGTAAAGTATTTTCTAAAGCGTACACTGGCTCTTATTCAGGTCTAGTGTTGGTTACTGTCTAAACTCTCCAGAGGCCAAGTGGATGTTACAGGTTTTTGCTAAATAGCCTTGTTTTTCAAAGCTGGGAAGGATATGACTCCCAACAAACACAGCTGTGGTAAGGCCCTCTAAAGAAAATAAAACGTTACTAACAATTATTTTTGCCAGTTTGGCTTATCTTGCTCTGGATTTATTACTATTAACATGCACAGCTTTGCAGAATAGCTACTCCTATGGTCAAATTTTCTTGCACCAAGCAGCTCCCCCAGTTCAGTGCAGTTGCTATTTTTCTCCTGTTACATACCTACATCGAAGGCTGAACTGTTCTCAGACCACAGTAATGCCTTTTCAGTTCATCCTTTCCAAAAGAACACCCCTGAAAGCCCCTTTCACCGTTATGAACACAGTATGCAGGACAGTCCTTATGGCAGGATCAGGCCCCCTGTTTTTGCAACAGCCCTTTGCGCCAATACGAGCGTGCAGCTGAAGCTTAACGGATTATGTGTATGTACGTGTGGGGGAAGTCACATGTATACACAGAGCCCAGTGCCACTACCCCGGGCAGCACAGTGGCGTCAGCAGTCTTTTCCTGAGCTCTCTCGTTGTTTACTCCTACAAGAGACATGAGATATTGGAGTTTCTGCTGAGCTCACTTTGAAAAGGGTCTCACTTGATGGGCAAAATGTTTCTGCCAGCCATCAAGGAACAAGAAGGCACTGGCTCCCAGGTGAGATTTTAAGAAGTTCACCTCTTGGATTGCTTTCTATTTTGAGGAGCCTAAACCCGATTTGCATTAATGCATATAAACCTTGGATCAGTGAAAATGAATAGTGCCATTGTTAGAAACCAATGTTCAGGTTTTAGATAACGGTTCTTTAGGGGCAATGTTATTGTTTAAGTTTGTCGTGCTCCTACTTTTAGCTAGTAGCCTGAAAGAAAGCTACATTAGGTTTTTTCTTATTTGTATCAATTTTCACATTCTTGCACATTAGCTGGACTCCTCATTTACTGCTTAAGTACTGAGCATGTGCTATTAAGTTTGTTAACTGCTCTGAATATGAGATCTCAATCTTTCTGTATACTAAGTTTAGCAGTAAAACAGTATAGCACAAGCAGAGCAAGGGAACTGATCAAAAGTTAATCTAATTTGTCTTTAGTAAAGCAAAAAAGTTCTCAAAGTGAGATACTTATGAATCTTCTATTCATAGCGTAATAAAACACCCAGCAAACCATACTGTGAAATACTACTGCAGAGCTGCTAAGAGACACAGCAGTAAGTAATTAACTAATTAATCACAATTAAGCTTCATTTTCATTTATATTCTAAAAGAAGGTAAGCCAAAGTCAGACTTCAAAGCAGCAAAAAATTTCCTAACTGCTTTCAGGAGAAGCTTTGAATAAGCAGAATGACTGCTGTCCTTTTTAGCCTCCATAAGCATTTTTAACTATGCTAATCACCACAATATTTGCAGATCTGTTTTCTACTGTACTTAGCAGAAGACCTACTTTCCTTTAGGGCTTTGTCAGATGAACTTTATGTCCTGCTTATAGAAAAGCTAAAGCAGCACAAAAAGGCAGTGACCTTTTTCTTAGGCCAGAATCACGTCCTTCACGTATTTGATTGGCCCCACCAGTGTCCCATGGATTCCAACAGAAGTTGGACTGATTCTGAAATGATGAAAGTTAATCAAATGTCTGCACAAAGTGATATATGTGAATGTCTATGGTTGTGATCTGCACATCGGAATGATCCACATCAACCTCTGCATGCAGGGTCTGAACATCAGATAAGAGGTTATCGGAATACTCTGCATATTTTCCACAACAGCTAAAACACATAGGGTTTATTTAAGTGAAGAGAGGTGATTAGGCTCCATGGACCAACCTACAAACTGCAATTTACTGTTCATGTGCACCCTGTGCCTGTGTGGGCTATGTAAAAACAACCATTTATCAATCATTATCAAGAAACTGGCTCTGTGACAAACTAATTATTCCTCAAACCTACGCCCATTAGCACAGGAGGAAGCAGATTATAAATCCAATTTTCTGGTGAATTGGCCCAGGCTGGATACCAGGTGCCCACCAAAGCTGCTCTATCATTCCCCTCTTCAAGTGGACGGGGGAGAGAAAATACAATAGAAAAATCATGGGTCTTTTGGACAGGGAGAGATCACTCACCAGTTACAACCATGGGCAAAACAGATTCAACTCGGGGAAACTAAATTAATTTATTGCTAATTAAATCAGAGTAGGATAATAAGGAATAAAACTAAACCTCAGAATCCCTTCCTCTCACTCCTCCCTTCTTCCCAGGCTCAACTTCACTCCTAATTTCCCTGTCTCCTCCCCTCCCAGTGGTCAGAGGGACAGGAATGGGGGTTGTGGTCAGTTCATCACAGGTTTTCGCTGCTGCTCCTTTCTCTTCAGGCAAGGACCCCTCACACTCTTTCCCTCCTGTTAAAGAGAGTTCTCCACAAACTTATCCAACATGGTGTTCCTCCCACATGCTCTCAACTGCTCTCTCCAGCTGCAGTCACCATTGTGCAGCACCTTTTTCCCCTTCTTAAACGCGTTATCCCAGAGGCGCTACCAAATGCAGCTGATGGGCTCGGCCTTGTCAGTGTGTCTTAAGAGTTAGCTGGCACTGCATCTGCTGGACATGGGGAAAGCTTCTGGCAGCTTCTCACAGAAGCCATCCCTGCAGCCCACACTACCAAAACCTTGCCATGCAAACCCAATGCAATTTTATATATTAAGGCTCTGTACAGCTCCTGAAGTAACAAAATCTGCTGCAGTAGTGGTATACTCAAGGTGCAACTTCACAGATGCTTTATGTAATGACAGACTTTAGGTTTAAGAGACCTGGTTTAGGTTTAGGGAGTCCTGGTCTACAGAGTTCTCTTTGAACATTTCTTCCCCCAAAATTACTTCTGGAGGTTTTTTTCCCCCTGAAAGCATTTGCCCAGCCTCCTAACTGGGCTGGAAGAACACCACCCATTAAGAATATTTAGGGAAGCATCTCCACTCATACACCTTTGAAAGTAAGGCCAAGGACTAAAGTGAAATCATCAAATACTTAAACCTGCCAAACCCTTTGCCAGCATCCTAGAACAAAAAGTGCTAAAGGTTATTATTGACTTTTTCAAGTTTCATGGAAGGGTCATTCCATACATACAGAGGCAATGGGGAGCCTTGTAAGAAATCAAGATTATTGGTAGAAAATATTGTTAAGACATAAAAAAACCTGTCACTGATAAAGGGGAGCAGGGATTGGCACATGACATGGAGTAGATGGACAAATCAGAACCCATTCATGTAAGATGCTTCTTAACTAATTTCAAGCCCCTGGTAAACTAAAAACCCTACTCCAAATCCTGCAGTCTAATAATAGCCACCTTTATATCAGGAATAGTATTAAACTAGCTCACCTAGAATGCAAAATATTTTCCTCAAACATTATAAATGGAATTAGATGCAATTAGCAAGTATGCAAGTTCATCCAAGAGGCAGCTAGAAAATATGCCCTTCACCAAGCAACAGAAATTAAAAGCCATAGGAGTGGCAAGAACAAGAGGTTTTAGACTTGCTGACAACTATCAGATTTCTGTTTATCTCTAATGGATGTGACACATTTTGAAGTCATTTCAGTAGCTCTGCCGAGGGCCGATTTTCCCTTCAAACTCTAAACTCCAAGCACTTTCATACCCATTCTTAGAAATGTTATCTGAGAAAGAACTATGTCAATATTTTTGCATTTACTGGAAACCTGGTCCCTGCAGTCCGAGTTTGTTTCGCAAGAGTTTCCTACATGGGCAACGTGATGTTTTGTTGTTAAGTCATGGGGGTCAGCTTTCACTGGTGTTTCTAATAGGAAATGGCATTATATTGTAGTTTCCAGGAACACTACCATCTGTGCCTCCTGTCAGTCTTTGCAACTGGCAGCAAAGGATCTGTGGGGAATGTTTTTGTGCTGCCAAATTTCAGCAGTGTTCCCTGTCAGAAGCCCTAAGCGTGGCTGAAGCTAACAAACAGTGGGTTAAGATAAGAGCTGCTGTTTTCACCTTGCCAACTCATTTACTGAGTAATTCCAGCAGCGTCGATGCGCCTTTGACCTTCAGTCCCTTCAGGGATAAATACAGTCTGTGCTATCTAGAATAGGGATAATTTGCATTAATTTTGATTGGCAAGAATCTGTCTTTACTAGACTGATGCTGATTTACATGGACCAGAAGCAGAATCTTCAGTTCATAAAGTTTCCTTACCTGGAACCTCAGTAACTCCAAAATGCAGGGATCTAGCTCTTGGCTATCTTATAAGAGATCTAAACACACAAATTAGCTAAACAAACAAAAAAACAAACTGTAAAACTATCCTGCAATTTTGTATTTTCTCAAATACTAAAAAAGCTTTAGCAGAAAATTCTGATTTAATCTCTATGATCTGATGAACTTTACATGATCAGTTTCATAAACACTTTTTCCCCAAAACCAGCCTTAACTGACTTGCTTGTTTAAGTGTCTGTAGCTACTGGCAAAGGGGGAAACCTTAGTTAACACATAAAATTACCATATAAGAAAGATCCTTTAATGAAATCACTCACCTTGTATACTGAATTCCTTAAGACATGAAAAATGAACTAAATACCTTCAATAAAAACAGTGTAAATCCACTAAGTCCTAGCTACTCTGAACATCACCACCATGGCAGCAAGAATGCTTTCTGAAGATGCATGTAATCTTTGATAGATCTACTGAGTTGAAGCATTTCAAATGGCAAGAAACCTCCACTTACCTTCAGTTTTAAACTGAAAGAAAGTATTTGCTGCAGTTAATGGGCCTGTGCGCTCTCCAAGAAAACAAGACTGTATACTTTGATCGCATCTTTTAGTTTCTGTTGCTCACCAGTTATAAACACAGTGGGAATTCTGCCACAGGTTAATTTTTTGTAGCAACTTCCGATCATGATACTGAATTTTATTTAGGGCTGTTGCCACTTAGCTTTAAAGTAGGACAGTTGAATGAAAATCAGCCTCCAAGTGCTCTGAAAACATGGACCAGGAACTACAGTGGTGCTAACTAGCTGTGTTCTAGCACTGAAGGGCACCATCTACTCTGCCAATGCTTAAAAGCTGCCACTTCTTGTATTCCAAGTAGTCACCTTTATAAAACCTTGAACTCAAAGCATCTAATGACACCTATTTTCCAATATTACATTCATTCTAATTATTCCTGTTATTTAACACACTGTAAGTTACTGGAAGTCAGTATGAATACCAGGAAAACTATAGGGGGTTTGGCTTTCATATGACTCAGTTTTTAAGGAAAGCATTACCTAGCTGGGTACCTCAGAAATGTATCTCATTTCCGAAACCAAGGCAGCTAAGGCTTGTAGATGAATACAGGTAACTGCTGCATAAATTCATGTTGCCTGAAGGAATAGCTTATCTTTAGAGCTGAACAAAAATAAGGCATTTCACTTCTTGCAGCAATGAAATCTTAAACCACAACACATCTGTGATGTATGAAAAGCCGCACTGTTCGCTCTATGGTGAATCCTTTCTCGCAGCACGTAAGTGTTATAAAATAAAAGGTTTGTCAGGTTTTCCATATAGAAGCTCATTCGGAATTCAGTGATAAAGCTAAGTCAGGAAGAGGTGGAGCAGGAAACCAGTCACACTCATCTGATACTGGGATACTGCTAGACATTAGCAAAACATGATGGGGTTTATCGAGTTAACCCATGCAGAACCCCAGTGCACAAAGTGCACTGAGGAGCTGCGAGGAGGGCACAGCAGCCAGCAGCCTAACTCTTGCAGAGGCTCCATTACAAAGGAATAAACAGCATAGAACAGGAGGATTTATCTGGAGTGGCAGATGTGCCTGGCAGATAGCATCTGTGCTGGAACGCAGGACTCCTCCCATGCAAACCTTTAGAGGCCTTAATGCTGGACTATCTCCTCTCCAAAGGACTTAAAGTCTCCCCATTTTGCAGGAATTTCATTTGCCTCCTCTACCCCATAGTACTTTGTTAATACAACCTTAAACACCACTACCACAATGCCATTCTCTAACAGATGCAACAGGCTCTTAAAAACACCCTTGGGCAGTTTTTATTACAGTTTCCAGAGTAGTTGATTTTTTTGTCTTTCATTATTGGTGGGTATTACCTGTTCTCACAAGCTTTAAGCTGCTTAAAAACTGAGAGGGAGTGAGGAAAGAGAAAGGAAAGCAAATACAGTTATCCATTGCTGATGGTTACACGTTGTTGTGAGCGACTGTCTATGAACTCTGAAGACATAAATTGTTCAATTCTAACTTAATATATAGAAGATGTGCATCTTGGGAAGCAGTGGCCATATCCTAAAATAATTTTCCTCTTTCTTCCAAACCAGAGGACTATCTGAACTCACTTGCTGATGCTTACCGACCACCAATTTGCACAGACTTGCTTCTGACCATGGCCTAATACAGATTCCCAAAGAGATGACCAATCTAAATAGAAGCAAAATGTGCAACTGACATTGTTAATAGTTTTATATTGTATGGAGTTCTATATATTTATATCATAATAATGTAAACAAAAGGTTAACACAGAAGAAAGAAGGCCAGGAGCAGTAAGCAGTTTATCATGTCACAACTGGGATCCGGATGACCAGGTAGCTGCTATGCAGGTGATTTACTACAAAGATGGTGCTTACAGAATGAAAGGAACAAACAAGTGACAATGGCTGCCAACATCTGTGGAACAATAAAAAGGTCACCTGGCAAGTGAGAGAGAGGGCTGCAGGAAGGAGATGTGTATGAAAGATATATATTCAGAATTTCTGGGAAAGCAGAGTGAGCATCCTCAAAGGATGACCAAAGCAAAATGCAATGACCAGAAGCATGAGTATCTCTGTACTCGTTCAACATGTGACAGAAATACACCCTTATGGTTCTCGGGAATTCAAGTTTTATTGTTGACTTAACATCCCTAAGAGCAGCTTGAGATTTCCCATGGGAAAGGTAATGAAGAATTAAGAGATGAAACAGTATTATACTTAGAAATCCTGTGATAAGTCTGCTGCAATATTGTATATGTGTCACATGAGCAAATGGTGGGAGGGGCAGCATTAACTGTAACTGAGCCACGAGAAACAGATAAAGAGGAAAACAAGGGCAAGGCAGACGTGAAAAACAAGAGGTTTAAAAAATAGCAAAATGGGGAGAAATGTGCAAAACCATTTATGTCTGGACAGAGTGAACACTTAAGGAATTACACTGGATCAGGGGAAGACAATAAGCTATATAGCTGGGAATGCACTCCCAGCACTCAAATAGTGCAGAATTCAGCAGAAATAGGCAATAGTCAAAGGACTTCCTAAAAAAATGTTAATTATTGTCATGCTGCTACTAAAGCAAGTTCCTAGTGCAAAGGGAGATTTATTTCCAATGCTACTTGATATGAGGTATTCTTGTTACTTAGTCATGACTTCCTTCACATTACACTGCACTGAATTAACTACATTGTAAAATAGAACAGCTATTGATTATAAACACAGCACCTGCCAAACTGGTCAATGATTGCATCACAAAGAAATAAATGATAGGGTTTGAAAGGGCCTCGTTTTCAGCCCAGCACCCAGAATCAAGCAGGATTTTCTTCTCCACTAATGTTAAAAGCATTTTCTCTGAGCCGTATCATTGTATTATAAACAGCAGCAACTCATCAACTACATAAGGAAAGGCTATTCTGGAACCTACTTGCCTGCACTGCTGCATTTTTTTCCCTTCACATATAACCTGGGCAATCTAGTTTTACTTTTCTGTATATCAGCCAACAAGTTTTCTCTTAATCCCTATGGTATGTATATAAGCTAGTAAACCTAAAAATATGTCATGTTACTCAGACTGAAAGGTAACAACAGTGTGACACTTCATTCTCTCACACTTGAGAGTTCAGTGTGTTCCCCTTGAGGTACAACTAATTGCAGGTATGCTGTTTTCCAGAAATACCAATCACCCTTTATTCAAAGTATTAATAAATAATCTGTAAGCAATATTTAGCCTAACACTTTCAATAAGCACTTTTCAAACCCTCATGAGTAGCTAACAATGGTTTATGCATATATGCAACACTTCTGGCCAAGCTTTTCAATTTCCTCAGTCTGATCTGAAGCAACCCTGTACCTTGCAGCAAAGCTCTGCACAGCGCTCAGCCTTCCCCTATGGTATTTCAGTTTCGGTAGGAATTAAGAGATCCTGTGAGAACTCCAGAAGACCTGATGAAAGTAGGAGTCTTAGGCCTGTCCTGAGACTTACCTCATTGGCAACAGCCATGTATGGTTTATAATGGTATTACAGCTTGTGAAAACACATATTTAGAGGTTAGATAATCTAGATAAGAGCTATATCACATACAGTCAATAACAGACCAAGTAGACAAATCATTCATTGTCTAAACAAAAAAATCTGCAGAGCAAGATATACTGCTACAGCTGGATAAAGGTTTGGGGCTTTTTAAGTCAAATAAAATAATCAGAGCGTGGAATGGTCATGCTTGAAACTGTTATTCAACCTGCTCTGCAACTCGGTGCTACGCTATGAATGAATATGTCTGAAAAAACAGACTGTAGCTAGGAACTCTGTAATATAAGGAAGCAACACTTCATTAATTTTTCTCATTAAAAGTTCATTTTATGTATTTTTTCTAAAACAATCTCTGCAACCACATGCTCTCAACTTTTTGTGCAGTGTTCTAAGAAAGTTTTCTTAAGTATGTTGTGCAAATTTGTATCTATAGAAAACCACCCTCAACTTCTACGGCATGTAAGGAAATTGGTGCTTGGCCAAGTATCGGAATTCTAGAAGTACTTCTACACTAATACCTTTCCTGCCTTATTGTTTCCCCAGTGAACTTGGGATGATTCAAGTCCTTGGAAAGGTTTGAGGCAGCAAAGGCTTTATGCCAGTTGGTAACAGTGTTATCCATAGTACCTACACAATTCCACCTGTGGACTATGTATCAAGCAGGAGCCTAGGAACTTCCTGCCATGGGGGAGTTGCAGCGGGTTTACAACATTCATAATGAATTATTAAAGACAAACCAAGAAGTACAGACCTTGCCTAAAAAAAACCCCAACTCCAGCCAGACAGAGTAACTTAACACAAAGTGAATAACCACTTTTAGTTTTTCTCTGACATTTATCCCATAAACACCTGCTTTTTAATTAAGGGAGTTTTCATGGGTGTCTATTTGCTATGGAATAAAGCCTCAGAATCTTTAAATATAAGACTAATTATTTTGAAATAATTAGGTTGACAATGCCAGTTAAAAACGTACTTTGAAGATAGTAACTTTAGTCCACTAATCTGAGAAGTTTCCATATAAATAAATCAACAACCACAGAACAGAATTCAGCATGAGATGAATTACATGAATTACCAACCAACAGTTCAAAAACTCTTTCAAGAAATGATCCATTTTAAAGATGTAGAGAATATACACAGAATAAATACATCCATTAATTGTGAGTGACATGCAAATAATGCTGAGAACAATCATCTTTTCAACTTTTCGAAAAGGAGGCAGAATGGAATCCATAGCACGATCACAAAATGAGGCTCACACTGTAAAGTCTTTTCAGAATGCCAGAAGAACCTCCAAATTCAAAGTAAATGCTCAGAAACCTTTTCTACCAGCTTCTGTTGCAAGCAAGTTCACCTTTGCAAGCAGCACAGCACCTGTATGCTGATTGTTAAACACTGATTGTTTAGGATGTATGGCCCATAAATCTGAACCCTCAAAGCTATATATTCCCATCCCAGGTTAAATAAAACCCACACTCTTGACCCAGAGCTTTTGATTGCACTTGGAGGGAATGGAACAGCCCCTCCGGTGTCCCCGGAGAACCGCAGCACAGATGACAATACCATAACAAACCTGTGGGCTCCAGCAGCCCGTATATTTTAAGTAGTAAAACTGAAACACAGAGACTAAACTGAGCTGGATCCAGCAGCTCACTCCCCTTCGAGCACAGCCTCTCACTTCTTCAAACTGGCTGTAAACAGGGAAAGGGAGGGGCCTGCCGCCTGCCAAGCCAAGCAGAAACTTGTGAGTAAGTTACAGAGGAAAAACAAGTGCAGCGCAGGCAGGCGCGCAGAGCCGCACGCTGCCCAGGCGCTGGTGGGAGGCGATCACCATGTTCTCTAAGCGAAACACAACAGGGCTGTGCAGCCAGCTTCCTTCCTCTGAAACGCTGCTTATCAAAGGCGTGCGGATCCGGTAACGCGGAGGAATGTGAAACGTGAATTAAAGGTAAGAGGCTTTACAGCAGCGCTGCCGAGGTTGGGGCCGTGGGAAAGGCAGGCTGGAGAGCGAGCGGCGCCTGCCAGGACACTCTTACCTCTACGCTTGGAGTTCTGACCTTAATTTTCAGTGTGATAGAAGTATAAAATCAGGCAGGACCTGGGGAAGCATTAAGGAAGGCTGAGTCAGGCCACAGTAAACAAGAGGACTGCAGCAGTCACTTATGCAACAGAGTCAACCTGGGACTGCACATGTACTTTTGGCTGGAAAAGGGGTTTAGTATTGACTGATCGGGTAAAACAACTGTGCCCGAAGCATCGTAAGGACTTACCCAGACGTTGTCTATGGAGACAAAACTGCCTTTAAAATGATAAGAGACACGGCTGGGTAAGAAATGCTGAGCTGGGCCCGGGCAGCAGCACAAGCAGGTTCAGTGCCTTCCCAGGTAAGTGACAATTTAAAATGGGTGATTTCTGCATTAGTGGCCAGAATACCTCATCTGGTAATTTAGAAGTCATCAACAAAATTTCCTCTGAAAATATTTTTACTTGGAATTTATTCCTAGTCATTTTGGAGGTAAGTTTTGTAATTTCGGGGTTAAGTTTTGCAATTTGGTAGGCTTACTATTTAACACAATGAATTGCCAACCATTTCTACCATTAATATATAGAATTGTCTTATTTAACTGCAGTTAAAGGATGTAAAGAAAAATGTGGTAATTACTAAAACACTTGTGAAACCAGATGTTCTCCTGCTCTATGAAATACAAAGCGTGGCGGCAAAGACTGTTGATCTTCTGAGACAATATACAGGCAGGTATTCTGTGGCTGATGTAATTCAGTCTGGAGTAATCAAAGCTACATGCTTAAGGATAAAACTGCATAATGGAATTACGTGATTGTATCCATGCCTTTGCTTAGTCACCCTTGCACACAACCTTAGTGCATGTATTTGCAATATCTAGGTTCCAGTCTGCTGCTTTGGTTGAATCAAGCCATAACAGTTCAATGAGATGTAACTCTGGTTGCCTTCAACTGTGCAAAACGGCTTTTCTCTTTCTTTCTTACAAACTTTAAAACAACAGATGCTTCCTGAAAATAAACTGGGTGGTTTTCAGTGCTCAAGAAGTGTGACAACCGAAAGACAACATAAAGATACTGTACTTTCTACTCATGTCAATACTACAGCTAAAGAACTGAACTGAGAAAATAAAGTGTTTCCTCCAAGGTGAGAAAGCAAGCTTTGAAAACAATAGAACTGCATCTTGTGCTGCTGCCACTTATCTGAGGAAATCCAACAGTGGAATAAAGATTTCTTTGCCCAGTTAAACTTACTGTATTTTTAGCCTGATTTCTGGCATGGGCTATGGTATTTAGAAGAAAAATGCACACAAAACAACTGCAGTGGAAAAGAAAAAATGGAAGTTGACATGATTCTGGAATACATTCTGTACTACAGCTGAAGTGTCAAAGGATTAGCACTGGAGAGTTGCAACCACGTATCTGTATGCTTACAAAACCTATACCATATAATTTAGCCGTATGGTTCATGAAACATAGCATGTTGTCTAGTAACATTCATTTTAATTGCACAATGTTTACTGTGGATTTGATTAAATCTTGTTCTCTCTCTGGAAAGAATGCAGGTACGTGTATTTGTACTTTTCTATACGTGCTGAAAGAGAGAGACACATCGCAACACTGAGTATCTGCCAGTATCAGAGTACACGTGACATGGGAAATCACCTGCTGCATGAATTCTATGCTGTCCCAGATATGGGAATAAGAACCACGGTTTTAAGGCTCTGAATGTTTTGAATTGTACCTGAAAAATTATTTCTTATTTCTGCATTCTGGAAAAAGACTGTTCATTATTGCTTTGAGGTTCATTGATACCAGTTCAGATGTTACCTCTTTACAAAAGCAAAGATAGCTGGACAACTGCTACTGATACTAGCATACTTCTTAAGGAATTCAAGCTATTTGAGAGGAAATGATAGCTGATTCTTGCCTTTTCAGAAAGTCAGGCTGCCCTGATATTAGGTTCCCTGGACTACAGAGGTCCATTGTTTTTTTTCCAACTAAATGGTTATAGGTTGGAAGTCTGAATACAAATTGACCTCTAAAAATTCCCTTCATCTGATTTCCCAGTTCCCTCTAGTCTTTGTCAGTTTTATCAGTGATGCAGTATACATCTACCATACTGCCCTGCAAATGCCTCCTAAGAAACTATCTTTTCAACGTAAAGCTTATTTAATACCTTAGAGAACTCTATTCTTGATCTGATTGCTAAGATTTGTTCTTCAGCTTATAGCCTTATTCAGCAGCCACTCTTCTATATTATTCACTATATAAAAGGTACTGTTTAATAATTTTTAAAACCATTGTAGTTCATGTATATTATATGTGTACTTACTTTAAAGGTATAGTTTATTTACTTTTGTTGAATGCCTTGTATCAACTCATTTGCCATTAATTTCATTTAAATTAGAACTTCAGAACACGTACTAGTCTCATGAAATTCTGAATCACAGATGACATTCTTCTAGTCTAACATGATCAAAATCCATTTCAGTCACTGACCTTAAATTGAACAATCACATGAAGCATCTTTAGAATGTTTTCTTCGTCTTACATTGCATTTCACTTACAATATAATATTTCAACAATACTTTTACTATTTCTGTCTCTCTGCAGAAAAGCTGGTAACCAGCAGAGAAGATACTAAAGCTAAAATCACTATGTGGAGCTGTGAAGCCTTGATCAACAGTACTGAGAACAGTGAGGACCAGCATCTCTGCCATGACTTCCACCTTGTGCTTTCCATCTTCTCCCTACTCTACCTCATTATATGTTTCCCAGTTGGCCTTTGTTACAATGGCTTGCTGGTCCTCGTTAACCTCTACAACAAAGCTACTATGACTATGCCAGATGTTTACTTTGTCAACATTGCCATTGCCGGCCTCATCATAAACGCTCTGGCACCAATGTATCTTCTCGGTCTTGCCAATACAAAATGGGCCATCTGGAATTCTAACAATGAAGTTTATATTACCTTACTTATTTTATTCAATGTCTCATCTTTAGTTACCATGTACTCAACTACATTACTCAGTCTGGACTACTACATTGAACGTGCTCTACCTAGAACTTACATGTCAAGCGTGTACAACACCAAACATGTCTGTGGATTCATATGGGGTGGTGCCATGCTTACAAGTTTTTCATCTCTCCTGTTCTATGTCTGCAATCATGTATCCACTAAAATAATTGAATGTTCCAAGATGCAGAACAAAGAAGCAGCAGATGCCATAATGGTTTTTATCGGGTATGTTGTACCAGCTATCGCTGTACTGTATGCACTTGTATTAATCTTGCGAATACGCAAAGAGGCAACACCACTGGATCAAGACACTGGACGATTAGATCCATCAGTACACAGGCTTTTGATTGCCACAGTCTGTACGCAGTTCACCTTATGGACGCCCTATTATGTTATTCTCTTGGTAAGCACATTTACTAATGCACAAGGAAGAATTGCAGATGAGAACTACAGTCGAATATTACATTTTACCAAGATTTTGTCAAAATTCTTGGCTTTCTCAAGCAGCTTTGTAATGCCTCTGCTCTACAGATACATTAACAAAAACTTCCCCAACAAATTACGACGTCTGCTTAAGAAGATACACTGTGGGAATCAAGGGTGTTCTCATGAGCACACAGTAGTACAGCAAGTCATGACATAGGTATGGAAAAACCCTCTGCTGCTCTGTTACTACAGTACTCGCTGTACCAGTACTGGGACTGTGATATTGCTGTGTTGGTACTCAGAGCCATTAATGTGAGAGTCCCAAGCAATGGGCTAGAAGGAGCTTTCCCTTACAGTTCAGTGAAACAGTCTTTATTTTCAAATAGTTAACTGTTTGCTGAAATCTTGTGACACTCTGGCCTATGTGCTGTAATACCTGTGACATCTAATACTTTCAGTGCACTGAATGGGTTACAAAGCAAAAACTCTGTCTTCGTCACTCTAATATTTCTGTCTGAAGAAATCACTAAGCAGTTTATTGAAGTCTTGACTGAAGACACAGCACCTTGTATCTTGTATAGGAAAAGGTATTACCTTACTTTCTGTACAAAGAAGTAATAGTGCTATCCTTGATGAAGTAAATAGCGTTTTTCAATGAAGATGATATAGATGATCTTTACTAAAGATCATGTTATCCGATTATACATGTCAAAATAGTAAATGTTAATTATAAATTAAATTATTTAATTTCTTTCTCCATCACTGAAACCTCTCTGAAAGAAGCCTGATTTACCATGTTCAGAATTTATTTTCTCACACAAACTAACCTAGGTTTTAGCATTTACGATAAATTGATTTTTTTCTAGGTACCACAAAAATGTGTTTTTAGTTTTCCAGTGCTTTGTTTTGCATCCTAAACATTTCAAGAATTCAGAAATATTTATTGACTAATTCTAAGGAAACTGAGAGATGTTTGTTCCGCATATTAAAATGAAGGACACAGTGGTTTACAAAGTTTAACTAGTAAAGATTGTCTGGAAAAGTGTTATGGTCCACATATGTTCATGTAACAAGTAATTATCTTAATAATAAATATGTTTGTGATTAACATTTTGTATTTTCAAGGGATATGTTTGCAACAAATAAATTAACATCTCTTTAATCTAGGGCATCACTGGGGGTTCAGAAACCATACCAAATCCCTGAATACATGCAAGGTTTTAAAATGGGAATAATATCTAGGAATCCCAGTCAGCATCAGCTTTCTGCTCACCTCTCAGAAATGGAGTGCCTCCCAATGTGATTCTTGAATGCACAGTGAAGGTATAGTTTCTGTATTTCACAGGGGGGATGAAGAAATCCAATCCAGATTTCCAAATTTTACTGAGTATATGAAATATGTAAGAAACACCAACATTCTGCAGGAAGCAAACTAAGTTACCCACAACACCAAACAACAAAACATTGACCCAAGAATTCCCTGGTCCTAAGCCACTGCTGCATTATTAATGACAGAGGGGGACAGAAGTTAAAGTTACACTTTCCCATTGGTTTGGGGGCAGCAAGACATCTTTGTCATTCACTCTGCAACCCAGCAGAATCATTTCATTGCTTAATCTGTTGCAAACAACTCTAATTCTACATCACTTTACTCTAAAAATTGTGCCTTTTCAAGCCTCTGGTATAGAAAAAACACTGAGCAAATCCAGAATTTAACCTTTTCCCTTGCCTATAGCACAATCTCATCTGATAAAGGGTCCTCATTTGTCAGCATGGAGACACGCTTAAATTCCAAGTGGAAAGCAGGTGAGGAACAGCCTTTTCAGATATTTTCCCTTCTCATCAATGTTACTCAAGTAACTTTTTCTCATAGCCATCTTCGCTTGTCGTCTTCATATGCAAGCATGTCTAAGTTGTTAACATTCTGGTGGAAAAGATTTTCCATTTATTCTTTTAAAATAGCTTTTCATCTATTAATTTGGGGGGGTTTATTAATCCTTAAAGCCTATACTATTCATCATCTATTTCTGTGGTGTTTTCTCCACACAAAAACTATCCAGCACAACTACATCAATTTACTTCATAGTTTTAGCCCATTGATGAAAACCATGTTAAGGAATGAAGCCTTTATTATTGTATCCCATTCACATACTAATTTATCGTGCCTCTATGCTGACATGATCCTGGCTGCTCTGGTGGTTTTTTTTTTTCCCTTGAGAGGTTTTCTGTGAATTTCTACACATCTTGAGCATTCAAACTCCCTTCCACACACAAGTGCTTAAGAAAGAAATCTTCCAACTGTCAAGCACTTAGGTTCCTCTTCTTCCCGTCTGAAGAAAATTCATGCACCACATTAAATCTCTTATGTAAAAATCTGTTAAAGAAATTTTATCCCACTATGCAGGAAAACTCCAGCAGGGAGGAACTGGCTTATCTGGTGTGAATAGAGGCTTCCAGAACTGGGACACTGTCAGAACTGTGTGGCTGAACAGGCAGCATTAAGCACAATTTTAACTTGCACTTGCTCCCTTACTTCTATTTCCCCTTCTATTAAGACATCTTCCTGTCTTTCACAGAACTCATATTTATTTCTGTTCCTTTCTCCCTGTGTTAAATTCACAGTTTCAGACCATGGATCTTTTATCATTTCTCTTTTTCTCTCAGCTTTTGCACTTCCTTGCACTGTCTGTTTAATTTTCATTTTGCTCCTCCATTTCCACCCATGCTCAGCCTGGTACACTTTAATTGCTCACCACTCATATTTACTTCATTATACTGACTCTTCTGTGATGACCCAAATCTTCTTCAATGATTTGACATTACAAATGGATTTATGTAGTAAAATAGAAGCTGCTATTTGAGAGATGGAGAACAAGTTTTTGTATTATTTACCCTTGAAAACTCAATTTTTATTCTTTTCCTAATTTTTTTTATTGCAACTGTTAAGTATATACATATATATGTATAGATACACATATACCAAATGTGATGGCAATCATATAGACAAACAAATTTCACCATTTAATGAGCAACTCTGATATCCACTCAACTTATCTAAGAGTTAATTTGATATATTAGTTGCCTCAAAAAACCTGCCATGGAGCTGCCTGGCTGCTATTCTCATAAGGAGGTTTTGAACTTAATTGCAGCACCCTCACACGGTATTTCTTGAAAAAGCAGTATCCCAAAAAGTGAGAACTTTGCAATATCGATACAAAGAACAGCAGATGAGCAAGTGCAGTAAAACACTTCAGGAAACACATGTATCATATATATGAAAGAACATTTATGGAAAATCTTTAATATACAAAGTTCTCCATAATGGGGCCTTTCCATTTCAAATACCTGAAGGTTTCTGATGACTGTAAATAGGGGCTTATGTATTCTGCATTCAAATATTAATAAAATCCTGTATATATGCAAGATAAAAAAAAAAAATTAGCCTACTGATGTATAAAGAATTTGCAAAGTTTTTATTAAATTATTTCTTAAAGCATATTATTGGAATGGAAACCTCTGAGCAGGAAGGTGTACTGTGGTTTCTGTATGTATATACTGTATACTAGAAATTAAGCACTAGTTAAGTGCCGTTATTAACAGTGTTATTTTCTCACAAAATTAAACTTAATATTTGAATTGATCTATGGCTTACAGCCCTCTTGAGCTGCCAATCAAGTCAATTCAATGCACTAACAAAAATGTTGTGCTCTGCTTCTGCTTGAATTATTAATGCAGCAAGCTCAAAGACAGGTCCTTGTTGGCTATCCAAGTAGAGGCCCTACTTTCGAAAGCTTCCATTGGAGAATCCAACTGAGCTTGTCTCTGAAAACATAATTTCAGTTACTGGAAGAAAGTGATCAATCACTAGAAAATTGCTGTTTCTATAAAAATGAAGAGATGTGGCCTCCAAAATGATGTCAAAATACTCTAGAAATGGACTTTCTGCAAAGCTTCACAAAGGAGCTATTGACTCTACTACATCTCAATAAAAAGTGTTCAAGTGTATCCAGTCAGTAAGATGTGTTGTTTTTTATCCTTCTTGATAAAAAACGATTGTAGAGAAGGTTAAACTTGTGTTGCTTCACTGAAGTGAAACATAACAAATTGCAGAACAGGAATGTCAAATCACACACATTAACAGATTTTCCAGGATGTAATTCTGACATCATTAAATTCTCATTGTCCATCAGGAGGAATTTACCTGGGAATGAAAGGAAAAGGGTGCACACACACACTTTTTTTCAGCGTAAAGAGTCCTGCAACTAATAAGACAGAGTAACACTGTACCACAGGAATACAAAGCTGGTGATTAATGAACACATTGGCCATGTCCTTGTCACTTCCTCTCCTTTGTACTGCCACAAAGGAGATCTCGGAAATCAGCTCCCTGCAGGAATTATCTCGGTTCCCAGAACAACATAATATAATACCACATACTTTTGGCACCCCAAAGAAAATTCAGCTTTAAGAATATAATGTAACTCATGACACATTTATTGCAGTAACCACTGTGGATAACCAAAAAGATCACTCACCATGGATCAGTTTGTTTATCCCACATAATATAAAAGTATTTTCTGGCTATGCTTCCAAAATCATTAATTTGTTCCTTTAAATGTTTCTGTAAAGTGTAGGAAGATGATAAGTGAAATCAAACTCTATTTAAAAAGCAGCTGTAAAAATGGAATTTGCAATATGATGTCATTTAGTCAAACCCTAGTACCCGACAAGATGCCCTTACTTCCATACAAGGGTTTAAAGAGTATTGAAAGAGTATTTAGAGTATTACAGTAACTACTCTAATTAGGAAAACAGCATCTCTGAACAAACACAGTGGTGTTTTTTTCTGGTGCTTCATTCCTAAGAGTTTTAAGGTATAACTGTCATACATAAAAAGGTTATTTCTCATCTGGATTAGTACACCCCCTTTTACATAACATAGACTTGAAGGACATTAAATAAGAACAATTAATTAAGCAGCAAGTTAACAAACCTACAGGTTTGCAAAGGGGAAACTTCTCCATAAATGCAAGTAAAAAGAGTTGTTGAGGTACAGCCAGGTCAGTAGGTTTACATTAGTACAAACCAGGCCAGCACAGCATCAGAATCCACCTTTTCCTGTCAACATTAAGAGATTTCACTGAACACAACCACATTTTGGAGCAGTCACAGCAAACAGGCATTTAACTGTCATAGAACAGGAATAGGCCCCAAAATGGGCCCCAAAGCTGTAAAAAAATTACAACACCACTACCAGAAAACTCAAGGGAAGTTACACCTTTTTGTAAAAAAAAACCCTAAGATTCAATTAAATTGTTTTTGTGCTACTGATACATACAAAGTCAAAACCCCATTTATCACTGCTCAGCAGAAATGAAAGCAGTACAGGGCTCAGGCTGGAGCTTTACTGCAGAGGCGCAGGACTGGCTAGAGGAAGCAGAGAGTTTGGGCAAGTGCTGCTCTTGGTTCTGCTGCTAGCTGAGCACTTGGAGAAGCACTGGTTATCAGCTAAGTTTCTGCAGCCATAAAGTGCTCAGGGCACTGATGAATCTGAACCATATGGTCCAATATTAATTTCTGCATTTTCTTGGTAAGCAAAACCATGTCTGTTTCTTAAATATCTCATGCAACACGTTTTCCAAGTGAAGGTGCTCTAAAGGAACCAAACCAGCTGCAGGGACTGACATGACAACAGGTATGAAGTGTGAAATGTCTGCTCTGTTGTATTTCCTTTAGTTTTCCATTATATATCAAAACACTTTGACATATGCTGAATACATCCTTTTCCGATCAGGAGAAGAGGATTTAAAACCTTCTTTGTCACTCCACATTCTTCCCACTGAGTCCTTTCCTTATCTTGGAAGGTCATGTGATTTCCTTATATCCCTTCCTTCTACAGAATTAGGACTTTCAATTACATTCACAAGAATGGTCAAAATCATTCAGAGTCTACAGCAGGCAGAATTACTGCAATGTTACAAATCAACACAGTCAAATGTTTTTTAAACATTTGATTTTTATCAAAGTATTTATGAATTAAATACACAAATATATATATTAAAAACAACAACAACAAATTTATAACCAGAAAGGAAATCCATTTCCTCATCTCTCAAAAGTCCTTGATAATGCATTACATGAAAAGACAGATAAGCAGCAGCATAAACACTCCCAACTTGGAGGCATGGAGAGAGAACTACCACTGATGGGCTCGGCCTTGGCAGGTCTATCTTGTAGCTGGCTGGCATTGGCTCCATTGGACATGGGGAAGCTTCTGGCAGCTTCTCACAGAAGCCAGCCAACCCTGTGACCTCCTCTACCAACCCTTGCTGTGCAAGCCCAATACAATCACCAATTACAAAACTAATTGAAAAGGTTAATTTGCAAATGTTGTTGCTAAAAATTAACACTAAATTTTAACTTGAAACAGTTACAATTTCCACAACTGTTTCTTAGCTCAACTCTAAAACCTTTAAAGGGTCATTTTGAAATTAATTCTGAAAGTTGCTGTCAGAGATGTTTTAGACACTCCATCTGGTGGTCACTAGCAGAATACTCTTGCAGTTCCCAAAAGCAGTAAGATCAGTAAAACAAATTAAAGGATTTAAGTTAGTCATTAGGAAAAAGAAATCAGTCCCAGTCTCTGGCGAGACAGATTTGTACTGGATGGTCCTGCCTGCAGGCACTAAGGGCATTGCTGCAAGTATTTCTAAGAAGGAATAAAATTAACCATGACTGCTGCAACAGACTGGCTGCGAGGATGAGGCATGTAACAGAATATTCTATTGCAAGAAACAAATTTCTACAACAGTTAATTTGGTTTTGAACCCAGCAGAAGGATATTTAAGCAGGCCATTAGGCCCGATTATTCACAAGTAAGAAATATGTATAAAAAAAGCGTATGTTTCTTGTATTGTTCCATGAAACATCTGGTACTAGTCATTGTGGTTGACAAGATGCTCAAAGATCAAAGAAAGCACCATTCCCATTCAGCTCCAGAGCACTGTAATTCTTCCTAATTAAGTTATGGTTTCACTGGTTCACAATGAAATAGATTTCATACATAATTAATAGAGAAGTTACCAAAATTTTTCAGGTCAGCATATGTGCAATTCAGTAATCATTCTAGCACCTACAGTGCTATGCAGAGACCAGCTCTCTTCTGAAACTTACCATCAGAAAAAGCTTTTTTCCATCCTTTAACAGAAATAAAAGTATTATTTAAAAATACAGGCAATTTCTGAGCTCTCATAGCTGAATTATGTAGATGATCTACCTGCACTGAGGAATTTATAATGTGATTGATAGAAACAGTACTGAATAGTAATAATAATAAAATACTCTTCATAAACCGACCTACATTACAAACAATGGCCAAATAAGCCAATATAAAATCACTAATAATGAATAATGGGCAAGCGATCCTGAGATTTAAAGGCAGCAATTGCACAGCACAGAGCACAGTTGTTCTAGAATAAAAGGAAAAAAACATTATTCACAACCAGCCTCTGAGGCATAGGCAATTATTAATACCAGTGCTTATATATACACATCTCCAACTTGTGCCTTTTTAACCCTTTCCAAGCACAGAGTTCCAAGCAGTGGCAGTAAGACTGTCGGATATCCCAAATACATACAGTTCCATGTACCCTATAATTCAGTGTAAGCGACTGAATAACATATTACAAAACCCATACTCAAAAAGCCCTCCCCAAACCAAACATGCAGGGAATACAAAAAAAAACTTTGCATGTCTTTGTACTCTAAAATGCATCCATAACCAAAATTCCTTCAACTTCCTTCAAGCTAGTAATTCTTGGTTCTCCATACAACTTCCTTCCTTATCTAGGAGGTTTTTGGTTGTTAGGGGTTTTTTTCCCCCCTTTTTTTATGTCAAGGCCTTTCACAAGGATTATTTCACAGAGTGACTGGTGACTGTTTGTCAATGTAACAAAAGCCTTAGAATAGATGCTCTTCTCAAGAAATAATTCTTTTTCCAGGAATCCTAAGTTACTGCATTAATACAAGTATCCTTAAGGTCACCAAGTATCCTTGAAACCCCACAAAGAAAAGCTTCCCATATGTCAGCTCAGTTCTTGAATAGAATCAAACCAGTCTATGACTAAGAGTAGCTAACATCCCACGCTCAAGTTCTGTGGTTGTTTTTGGTACATAACAACACCAGAGGAAAAAATAAGACGTAAATACATAGTAACTGATGAAAAATATCTGAAAAAACATAGACTATTTCACAATTCAAAGTTCCAGTAGCAGGCAATTGATTTCATCACAGTACACTGGGGAATGGGCATTAACAAGCCTGTTAATATCCCAAAACAATCTAGGGACACTCAATAAGATTACATCAAAAAGGCAACAAATAAAATAGATATGTTAGTTGAGAACAGAAGTCAACAACAACATATTCTAAAAAGACACTTCAGGCTACTCATGCAGGATTAGCTCCCAAACAATAATCATTACCCTCAAGCAATCCAGTCCAATCCTTAGAGTAACTACTGCAGCCTTTGGTCTCCAGCTGTGATGACTGCTGAACAACTGACCATGATGATTCAGAAGGTAGGTATGCAAGACAGAATCGCCACCTCTGTAATACTTTACTGGATCGATCTGCTTTAAGCCAGAGAATAAAGAGACTGAACTCTCCATGGTTTCAGCAAGCCAGAAGCATTGAATGGTGTTTGGTAGAGAAGACAGAGAAGTTTCTCTCATCTGGCATACATGTATATGAGAGAAAGATACTCCACTTCAAATTAAACCTACTGTCAGAGGTCTGTACTCTGATAAACCCATCAGTAATTAAAAGAAAATTACTGGTTAATAAAATTAAAAGAAATTACTGGTTCTGGTCAAAATAAAAGGGGTTCTCATGTGCCTTCTTTATAATAAGATCTGTCACTCAGTACTGGGTATATTTATTTTTCCATAGGAACAGTAAGATGCGTTAAAAAAACCCAACAAGGTTTGCCCACCATGGCACACTGTAGGTGGCTCCTGGAACTGTTTGTGTTATCAGCCTGTCCTTACATAGTGTCACAGCATCTCACAAGTGTTTACCTTCTGCAGCTTCTACATTTCCTGCCTCTGCCCTGTCCGGAACATCATTATCATACATCAACCTCTTCCACTGAGATACTAACTGCCAAGGATTCATAAATCCACAAATTACTAATAAAAATAACAGTGAAATTATGGTTCATCCCAACCAGTCACGTAACGACCATTTTTTGCAGTTTTATGAAACAACAAAACGGCCTGTTTGCCACTGTTCTCATATGACTTTGTACCCTGTGATCACTTAGGCAAATTAAATAAACTATTTAATTGTTTAAGGAAAGACACAGCTGGCCACACAACAGCAATATCTCGGTTTTCTTTTAGTAACACATTAACTGTGACAGTAACAGCATGGTTAGCTGCTGCCAGAACCACACCATGTATCTGTTGCAAGACTTCAGACTCGGTTTTGTCTGCTTCCTTAGACGAGGCAGAACTGCAGCTTCCAAGATGGGAATGAGTACCATCTTAAGAGAATAAAGAATAAGGGTAGGATAACCTTGATTTTCTAACCTCTTTTTCTCCTCTTTCAATTTATTCCATCAACTCGAGAGAACACATTTCTCAGAAGCCAAGTGCTCCACCTGTAAAAAGGGGGTACTGCTTGATGGCGTCTTCTGAATATCTGTACATGCTCAAATTGTAAGATGGTACTTGACACTGATTCAAAGTACGGTAAGTTCTCTTGCCCTCTAAATGCTGCTGAATAACAAGGCTTAATACAGGCTTCAGCTGAAATATGAAATAATGTTTGTAAATGTGAACATGATTTTGAAGATGAGAGCTTTCTCTTAGGTTATTTTTCTTTTTAAAGATGGGACACATAAGAAATAGCTTTCTCTTTCTGCTTTTCTGATTCTATTGATATAATTTTTCTCAGCAGAGGGTAAGTTCCCTTAGAGCTCTGTCATACTAAACCTTGCACTGTCAGAAAAGCAGTTACTGCGTAACAGGAAATGTGGTCTTAACACTGCTGTGTTAGCACTTACATTCGAGTTACTCCTTACTGGCTGCTAATTAACTGAGAAAAATTTAAACCTTTGTAAAGAGTAGTTTGAATATTCCTACCCAGTCCAACTAACTACTATGCTAAGATGATCCAAACCTACATGTAGGAAATAGAGCAGTCTGAGTAACACGCATAAACTCACAGAAAACCACATTTCACAGATCTGCATAACTACTGAAGAGCTGTTTTGGAGTACACCTACTTCACAAAGAACATGAACCTTCCACCTGAAAGCTGAAATGTGGGCCGCTGCTGCAAACTGAGAGTCTCTATATGCATCTTTAGCTTCAAAGAAGTATTTGGAGCAGCAGTGCTAGCCTTCAGGTGAAGATGTAGACCCAGCGCTGTAATGTTTTCTCTAGGTAACCCACAACTCCAGTTTTGAAATCTAGACTCATTCCTATTTGTCTCATTTCATTTTCTTAAAGTTTTTTAGCTCTTTCCCCATGCTTTCAATAGAAGTGCAACAAGTAAGACACTGTGAAAACAAAGAGAGCACTGTTCAAACACTGATCACAAATTATCTTCTCAACCTTATGAAAGCCACTGCAGGTTATGAAAAGATCACAATAAAACTGTTCTTCCCTGTGTGCTGGACTAAGAAAACTTGATGCTACTGATGCATCCAGACAGAAAGGCTGCATGCACCGCTGAAAATGTAAATCATGTGCCAACCTTTTCTGAGGTTCTAAGAACACTGTTCAACACAGACACTAAGAAGACTGATGTTGAGCCAGACCCAAAACATACCACAGACTCAAAATCCGGTCTTTTAACACCTCACGGTCATTGCAGAGCATCTGGAAAAATAATTTATTGCATGTATACAATACTGGGAATGTTCCATGAGCCAGGACCCACAGAAAAACAGAAATACACTCTATTTTTAAGAATGGATATTAGTATTTTTCACATGCACTACTTGTGTTGTGTCTTTGCCTTGTTAAGCAACGGGCCTTGCATGGTATTTATTCAACAGGCTTTTCCTTTTCTAGACTTGTAGGACTTAAAACAGCACACTAGAAAAAAATGTAAATGCAAAGGCTGGCAAATACACCTTGGATGACTTCATAAACAGAGGAAAAAAATCCACTGGATGGCCTCGCACACTTAGAAATGGCAGAGACAAACACTACTTTTCTGTTCTAAAATATCTCTGCAGAGGATAATTTGAACTTTAAAGTCACATGATGAAATCATAGGTTTGCTAAACAGGCAACGTGTATGGTTTGAATGACTTAAACCAAGTTCCTGTTTCCTTTACAGAACTGTATGTTTTTGTAGTCAGCGAGCGTCTGGATTTTTCATCGTGATGTACAGCAGCTAAAGAAGTTATTGTAATATATACATGCTGCTTTCAGCATAAATAAAAAGGGCTATATACTCCAAACAATAATTATATTTCAGCTGACTGTTCATAGCGAAAGTCTCAGCCTGTTTGTAACTGTGGAACATTTTCTTGAGAAGGTAAGTGCTTTATATTATTTTGAATATGCAATGTTTTATTTATCACAAGAGGCTCGGATTGTGAAGTTGTAATTTAAAGGTTTTCCTTTTCCCTTCTTTAACAACATTTGAACTACAGAAAGTAAAATACTGTATCTGGAAAATATCCTCAGAAAGCTGAAACTTACAATAAAGCTGAAATTTATAATAAAGCTGAGCATTAAATAGAGTAAAAGAGACTGTTTTCTGGTAAGTACCTAACTCCCTTGGAACTGATAATAGCTGGATGATGAAACATGGTCTGGAGAAAAGACTCCAACCATTGCCTAAAAGCAGTATTTTAAAGGATAGACATTGTTGGAGAATCCGGACTACAGAGCGGGAATTGTATAGGACAGGAAACACGTCAGCAATGCTGCTTGGAGATTATGTTCAGTTACTGCTGATTCATTCATATTCTGGAAAAGCAAAAAATAGAAGCTTTTGGATTCTCAGGAAATGCTTAATTTCTCAGAAGTTAAAGGTAGGATTTTGTAAGCCTTTACCACCTCAGTAGGAATTCTGACATTACAAGCAAGACTGAAATATAAAATACTATATTCATCTTTCATATGCTGTGAGCTGCTCCCTTCTTTGAACTTGGCCGATGTAATGCTAACAGAAAGGACAAATTCACCCCTGAAGTACGTGCAGTGTTTTCAGCGGTTAATACAGAACATGCCCAAAAAAAGCTGAGTTTCATAAGGAATATCATGTGTATTTCTTTATAACTGGATGAAAAAATACTTTCCTTCAAAAGGCTGGTGACAGAATGCAGAAAGACTGCCCTGCCAGACTTTTTATAGTGGAAGAGTTCGGCTGCCAGGGAGAAACTCCCCATTTTAGGAGCTCTTCTTTCTAGACTTCAAATAAACAAAAGTTTCCTTGAAACCAAGCTCTTCGTTTCCACGAGTTAACCAAAGTGCGGATGGGGGACCAAAACCAATGAAATCTTATAGACTAGGTTCCCTCAGTACTGAAAGTAGGCTTTTTCAGAGCTTGCTATTTTTAAGGTGTGTTTCTGAACACTGTGCTCATTTGCTCAGCTCCATCTGTTGGAAGTGAGGGATAACGTATGCACTGTGCTTCAGAGAGTAAGAATCAAACATTTTTGCTTTAACTGCTGACACAAAAGGCAGAGCATATGATAGTGGGGAAACAGGGACAGAAAAAGGGAAGGGGGTGAACAAGAAAAAAGCAAGGGCATGTGAAGTTAAGAATTCAAAGTATACTAATGATGGTTAATTAAAAAGTGTGAGAGGAAACAAGAGTTAAAGAAAAGACAAAATATTGGAGCGTGACAATACAGAGACAGATAATACAAGTGGCATACTGCAAATTACTCTTATTAATCAATCTTCGAAGCAACAGGAATAGGCCTGACTTCTGCCATAGCTTCTATTTATGTGAGCTTTGACACACTACATATTACTCTCAGTTACCAGTGAGTAAACAGAAATAACAGTCAGTTGATCTCATAGTATGTTCTGAGGGAAAACAAAAAAAAGCCACACTCAGGTCTCAGGGTGTTTGCACTCAAAGCTGACAGATTCCTCTAAAAGAGTAAAGGACACACGGCCCCCCACCAAGCACAGCATAAACTTTACATGTGTTTTGAAATAAAATGCATGTCCCTACAGTAAATCTAAGACCCAGACAAGAACTGAGGGAATACCACATTTTCTCACAGTAAATGAAAATGACATAATAAATTCCTTTCTTTTTTATGACGGAAACTCAAAGCGTTTGAATGAAAAACGTGGTCAGCTGCATGGGGATTTTGAAATAAAAGACGTGAGAAATAAAACATCCTTCTGGTGCTCTGCTGCTCCCATGGAACTGACCTTTTTATTTTAAAAAAGTATTACCAAAAAAAGCCTATTAAAATTTGCAAATATTTTCATCTTACTACAGCAGAAGTTGAAATCTCCTCCACCCCATAATTATTCTAAGCATACATTTACTTCAGCGCAAGAAACTGACACTTTGGGAATGTTTTAAAACTGCATAGGCTTAGAAATTGTAAGAGTCGCTTTCCATGGTAGATGTGCACCTTACAGTCATAAAAGTCTCTAAAGCCATCCATTCCAGTGTAAGCAAATATATAGGAAGGTTATACCAACTGTGACTATACTCAAGCCATCAGCTGCAGAGAGTGCAGAGGAGTCAGATTTTTCTGATAAGGTCCAATTTATAATCTCACCTAGAAAACCGTAATGCAGCTACTTCATGAGGTGATAAGCAATACATCTTGCAAAGTGCTATATATACCCTTAAGCTTCACTGAAATAATTATGGAGACAAATACTGAAAAAAAATAGACTGTAGGATAAGATCATAAATTAGAAATATAAAGTGTGAGCATGTTAGAAAGAAGAACCTATATATATTAGCTTGTATTAAGTATTAGGCACATTTCACTGCAGATACCTGTGCACCAGCCTTTCCTACCACAATCTGAACTCAAAATTGCACTTCCTGTCTTTGAAATAATTAACAAGGCACCAGACCCAAATAAGACAGTAGTCTGCCATTATCATTGTGACTTATTATTTTTAAAGCAGAATCAAAAGTTCTAGGCATAATTTAAGGGGGAGTAGAAATAATATCTGCATCAACTTTAACTGTACTTGCCAAAACAAAAATAGTTGAGACTAAACAACAAACTGCTAGCAGATATTTCTGCTGCTGTGATGAACACACTGATGAATTCAAGCAAGCATTACGCTCATACTGACTAACCACAGCAAATCTGCAAACAGCTTGTTGTTTTGGAAATTCCCTTTAAAACAACACACCTGGGAATTTTTCCTTAAGTCACAATTTTAATACCCTGATTATAACTATACACATCCAGTTGCAGTGTTACTCCCCAAATGAGTATGTTAATTCTAGGTTGAATACATGGCTTTTCTTTAGTTTAAATCCCTTACCAGATGAGGCAATTTAAAAGACACACACTTATATTAGAATAACAATGTCTAGGTGGAAAATCAGCACAGTATTGACATCACTGTTACTCTTTGACAGCAATGTTAAATAATGGTCTGTGGTTATGAGCATTACAACCCAACTGAAACTATTTCAGGCACCCATTTTGACACCTATGACAAATGAAGCTTAAATACATCAATAGCCTCTACATGATATGGTGATAGTCTGTCATTAAAATATCACAACATGCAAACTGGTGGGTACAGAAACAGAAAACAGGACTATGCTGCATGAAGTCTAACGTTCCTTACTTTCTCTTAAATGCCCAAAGATTAGCTAACTAAAATGAAAATCTTTTGCTGTGATCAAAGATTAAGTGTCAGTACCAAGGCCAGATCCTGAGCAAATTCAATCGAGTTTTGGCCTCTTTTTTTCCTGTACTTTGATTTGCGAAACCCAAAACTATGTCCTTTGTTTCCTTTGCGATTATGCTACCATAAAAGCTGAATATTGCTAAGTTATTCTGAGTCATTGCAAGGACAGTAAGCATGGTTAGTTGGCTCATGGCATAAAAGTTGCTGAGAAGATAATGAAGACCTTCAGAGTTCTAGAACTAAATTCAAATATTTAGCTCTGCAAAAGGCCTGATGGGACTAGAAGGTAACACGGGAGACTCAAAATGTGAATGTTTCTTAACTGGAACTACTGAGTGGGTTGATAACAATGGGCTTTCTGCAGATGCTCAAGTAGTTGCACTTCTCTAACAGTCACAAAGTACCTATCCTTCAGCAGATTAAAATTCAAATCTCTCTTGTAATACAAGGTCAAAATTTGACTTTCACTTTCCTTCATTCTTGAGATTTCTCCCAAGTATTTAAGAAGAGATAAACTGTAGAAGTTAGAATTTTATGGTCTTCAGATTTCCAGGAAATAATAAACCAAAGCAGCAGAAGGAAGTCAGAGAAGCAAGTCTGTCAAGCTCCATGGCTGCAGCTGTCAGAACAGAAAAGCACAGTACATCACTTTCAGGCACAGACCCAAAGCTGCTACTTGATTACTGAGAAAGTTTCTAGATTCCCCCCCCCAGTACTTCAGTATTACATATGGAGCATAACTTTGAAATCAGATCAGCTATATTTAGAAAGAGATGTGGAAACCACTGGTATGAAGAAATACAAGAGGCCAACCAGTTAACTACAGTTACGAGGTTTTGCGTGTGTGGCTTAAGTTTGCACTTCTTAGTTTCAGTTATTCTCATTCGTCAGTTTGAGCACTTTTGTACAAACTGGAGTCCTTCTTAGTGGTTCATACTGAAAATTAGGTGACCAGAAACAAACGCTTTACTGCAAGCATTTAACATACATTTTCACAACTAAGATGACAACAATATTTCTGCCCAACACCTATCATCTTTGAAAAGATTTTTCAGTCCATTTTAAGATTGTTCACATTTAACAATCTATTTTTAGGCTTCAAAATTATATCGATTCTTAAGTTGCTCCAGAGATTTCCACCAGTTCTGCCCATCAATGCTTTCCTAGATGGTAAACTTCAGCTCAGAGGTTAGAACACAGCCAGAGTTCTGTTGTTCAGCCAACTTTTCCCCTCCTGCAAGTGTACCTGTTACAAAACTCAACTTCCCTGGGTGCATGAGGCCTTCTTCCTGTAGTGAAATCTCTCAAAAAAATAACCTTTTCTAGAAAGCAAAAAACTCTGTCTTTAAAAGGGGACAAAGAACACCACTGAATCAAAACATAACACCAGGGCTTATATAAATGAAATTATAATTACATAAGATTATATACACACTTAATCAAAGCCACTTTGATAAGTCAACTTTTCTAATTAAAACCAGTATTAGAATTCCAATTTTGAGGAGAGATTAGAAATATCAGAAATATGAAGTAGTGTCAGAGGTAACAACCATAAATGATTTGTCAAACAGTATTAAGACACTGACTTATCTATAATGAGCACTGCTTAAAAACATTAACATAACTTTATGAACTTTTACCAATTTAAAGTTACTTTCACCGTAAGAGTTAAAATCACTACAATCCTTTTATGGGAAATGCAGTATGTACAACTAAATATATCACTCTTGTTACCGGTATGACTGTACAGAAACTTCTGTACAGGAGAACTCTACTGGCCTGTCTTTGCTTGATGTGCTGTCTACATTCCTTGTACAGACCAGCTTTGCATACAACAGAACAAAGTAAAACCACCAAACTCTAATCTAACACAAAATTGAAATCCTTGTGAGTAAAAAAGGTTCTTTTTTCTCAGAAAACAACATTCTACACTGTTGTAAAACTGCCTGTATGTATAACTTTTTCCAGTACTAAGGACCATACGTAATCAGACATTCAAAATTCATTAGGAATAGTGAGTCCATTACCTTATTCTTCTTTAGTACATATTATGTTCTCTTATAAAGCTTTTCAGCTTAAAAAAGGATCCTCCAAACATTTATATGGCAGCAGAATTATTGTATCAACATATCATAGAGTCATTACAGCTAACAGCCTATGCATATTACTCTTAAAAATTCCCTATTTTCAGGAATTTATAACTCAGCTGTAAAAAATATTCCTTGCTAAAGCTTTATCAATAGGTTTATAATGCACTGGTAATAATTTTTTCAAATTTAAGCATGCAGAAAACCATTATTTTTTCTCAGTTTTATGCAACAGTTATATCTAAAAATGACAGCATTATTAATGTATAAAGATGCTTTAGTAAGAAAGCAGTTTGTTCATAACAGTTCTTAAGCATTCACATTAATTCTACATGAGCTCTTCAGTACAGACTGCTGTTACAAAAGGCTTTTATTTTCGTATCAAAAAGGAAGCAAAACTAAAAACAAAGAAGGAACGTGGCTCTTGCCTCATATTGTGATTATCTTTGCATTTTCCTCAGCATTCAGTGTGAGCCCTGAGACTGTGAGCTGGGTTCAAACAAAATTCCCACCCTTGCAACAGCACAGAGGAGTTATTTTGTGGCTGTAGCTGCAACCCACACACTGGAGCTGTCCTTACCCTTTTTTGGCAGGATAGTGAGGAAAAGTGGCTCCACCTAATCCCAGAGCCAACCGCTTCCTCGCCCACAGAACAGCCAACTCCACCATCTATTCTACAGGCGACATCAGTGCGCTGAATCCTAGCTGTTGTCTACAGGGCTGAGGCACAGTGAAGTCCGGTTTGCATCAGGGGAGGAAAAGGGAGTAGTGGCGAGCAGGAATCAGATAATAAAAAGGGCAGATTTCTCTGGCTAAAAATATTACGCAAGTTAGCTTAAAATTAACATAGGAACGTAAAATCCACCAAAAATATACTACAGTTACTCTGAACAAATGGTTCATACTCCTGACTGCACGTAACATTTAATGCAGAAATTACAAACTGTACTTTAAAACCTGTTTCACCTTCCTTTTCTGTTTCAGATTCAAACTCCATTGAACAAAAAATAAGCACGGTGTGGAGGGAAGGATGGCTTCTCACAACATGACATGGATCAGCTACCCAAGCAAGAACTTGGCTTTCAACTCCCCAGAAGAAATTGAAGCCTTCATAGCTTCTCAAAACATCATATCAAGACTTATGCACTGCTACATTGCTTTTTTTGTACCAACAGGATTAATAGCTGGCATATGTATTTTGATCATTTTTGTAAAATATTATGTGCAGCACAAAGTCATAGGAAACTTAGACTTGCTTCTTCTAGACTTCACCATCAGCAGTATTATAATGATTCTTTTATCATTTTCTGTTATCACTAGACCTGACTATTTAAAAGCAACTCACCTCGCGTGTAATGTACTGTCATTTTTTTTCAACTTCAGTTACTTCAATTCTCAGTACGTTTTCTTGCTGACACTTCTCCTACTGTTACTGAAGAGATTTCCACCAAGGACTGCTCTCAGCAAAGCAACTCAAAGACCCATATTGTGTGTTGGATTTGTACTTATATACACCTTCTGCTTGTCACTGACTGAGGCAGTATTGGTTGGCACAGATAACTACCACCTGGAAACAGACTGTCAGTTAGATCCATTGTTTGCATGGCCTGAATATGAGATCATTAAATTCACCTTTGGATTTGCAATCCCATTATTTCTTCAGATACTCTGTTTTACTATTCTCTTCACAAAAGAAGCACCTGCTGAAGCTCCAGCCTTACAACAGCACATTCGTACTTGTCCTGCGGTGTACATTATAAGCGTAACAATACTTATATGCCGTCTCTTTTACAACCTTATGCTCCTCTTCAGGACAACATTCAAATTACAGAAGAGCATTGGAACTCCAAAGAATGAGCTTGTGATGAATATTGCAGAAATAGTTTTGTTCTGTGAGAGCTGTGCTAGTCTGGTATTTATACTTTGTTTTCATAAACCATGCAAGGATGAAATACTTAAAGTCATCCAGAACTGCCAAAGGAAAAACACTGCCAACAATCACCTGGAAATACCAGTAACAGCCACAACCCATGAAAGCCAGTCTCAGTAATACCCTGTTGTTCTGAAGAACTGTCAATCCATTTTCCATCTGAGTTTGCTTGTGAATTTTGGTTCATTTTTTCACTTCTTCAAAAAAAGGGTAATTGTTCCTTTTTTAGAAACAAAACTTGGACTGTCTTACAGCTAGCAGTTCTGAACTAAAAAAAGAGATTCTTAGTGCTAGTATTAGCAGTAGTCTATGAGAAAATATGTAAGGACTGATGGTTTCTTGCATATCAATATATTTAAATTGCCTACAGTGTTACTTCAAAGTCAAGTAGTAAGAAAAGTACTGCTGCCATAGAAGTGTGCTTTTGTAATATCACCACTGTCCCGGCAATGTTGCAAGCAAAAATATAGCAGAAAGCAACTTTGAACAAAGGTAAAAATCTTCAGCCAAAGCATTTTCTCAGGTGTGCAGCTGCTTCTGACTTCTTAGCCTACAACTACTTATTTTTATAGCACTGGTAAATTCCAGTAGCAGCAGCAGTGAAGTATGGCTTAAGAATCCATTTTAACCCTGAAAGAGTACATAATACTATAAGTCTACAGTAGTACTTGATTATATACATACACACACACACACAAAGCATTTCTTCCCTTTTTCCATTTTCCTCTTATACTTTTATTGGAGCCCTTAAGGTTTTTATCTGAATTCATGTGCCAAAAAAAAAAAAAAAGACATAAATTTCAAATTAATGGAAAGGCTGGTCCATAAAGGAAAGCTTCAGCTCCTTTGTGAGGCACTGAACTGGAAAGATCAACAGGATGGCTAATTAAAACTCTGTGCAAGAATGAAAGCTTTTTGTTAATGTACTCTAAGCTTCAACTCTGCATTAAGACTTAGAGCAATTATTGATTTAAGCCATTCTTGATGAGTTCATTCAGAAGTATGAAGATGCCTTGGAAGAGTCACACAATAATACACTAACCAAAAGAACATGAGAAAAGCCAGCCCAGAACAGTAGAAGTGAGGCATGTTTGAAAATGGGCAGAACAAAGTTTCAAACTGAAATCAGGACTCTGCTAGAGACAAGACAGAGCATAATACATTTAGTTTAGAATTCCTGGGTAAATGGTGCAAAACGGGGAAGAAAATCTGAATCAGCAAATAAAACAGCTGTGGTATAGGAGTTCAGTTGTAGCCCTGCAGAATCAGCAGCCAATGAGGACCACGATGTAGGTGCAAAGTTTTAAATGCTTGCTTTGAGCACACTGTTGCTGTAACTGAATTTGGTCAGGAGCATCTTAGACATTTGGTTTTAGTTTCAGCTTTTCCTCTCATAGAGCTGGAGGGAACTGAAACAACAGGGAAGTTTGGAAGTTGTACTAGGGCATGTAGTAACAGGAAAAGGGGGAATGGCTTTAAACTGACAGAGGGGAGATTAAGATTAGGCATTAGGAAAAAATTCTTCACTAGCAGGGTGATAAGACAATAGGACAGCTTGTACAAAGAAGCTGTGGATGCCCCACCTTCCAGGACAACCTTTTCCTGGGCAGCAGTGGAAGGTAACCCTGCCAGTGGCAGGCAGTTGGAACTAGAGGATCTTTAAGGTCCCTTCCAACCCAAACCAGTCTGTGATTCTATAATTCTATAAAGATGTAGACTTCATTTGCAAAGTTATAAAAATACAATGGTGTGATGAGGAAAGCTCAAGTGACCTGAAGGGTTCTGAGGAAAGCCACTTTTATCCTTAAATATGTGCCTTTGCATGACACCCAGATGCTAATGGAAGTGAAAGAACCCAGATGCTAACAGAAGTGACAGATTTGGTTTTGCGGTTGTATGCTTTGAAACGTCTTCCTGACAGGGTCCGGATTGGTGTGGAGAGCTGGTGCAAATTAGCACAGGCTGCCTGAGACAGAGAGAAAGCAAGCACTGATCAGTCAAGAGGAACATCTTCCATAAAACAACAACTAAGTGCATCAATGGAAGAATTATATTTATTCAACAGTAATACAGCTTCTAGACCCAGTATTTAGATATATGGATCTAGTCTTAAGACATTCAAGTCCTGAAATGACTGCATTACATGCAAATAAAGGGCAATACAGAGTCTTCGGTCAGTTATGACCATAAGGACCAACATTTCTGTGAGATGCAAAAATCAACTGGTAAGATGCCTGCACTGTATTATGTCAGCCTGTTTTCCTGTTCAATTTTGTTCTGCTGCCAGCATAAGCAGATGGCTAATTAAAGGACACTACATATAAACAGACCATTATAGAACCTGGTCAGAAAGGAAGTACGTAGATAATCAGTTCTTTGAATACAAGACCCAATTTCATACTTGTGAAAGGATTTCTCAGCGGGCATCAGAGCTTTTGTTTTCCACCTGAGAAGGAGATTAAACAACATGGACCAAATATCAGCCCTGCAGAAAGAAGTTTGAAGAGATGAGTTCTAAGAGCTGTACATCAGTGAAAAAGCTGACAGACTGAGTCAAAGAGTATGTCAGAAGATGCAAGCTGTTTAGCACAATCAGATGAACATCATAGTTTCAGTTGCACCATGGATAAGTAGGTTATTTGCCAGTGTGGCAATTATGCTCATAGGATTCTTCTTTATTCACTGCTTCTATATATTTTATATTTGAGGATAAAAGAATAAATATTGTGCTGTTTCCGAGTCTTGAGTCACTGTTAAAGGTGCCTAAAAGAAAACCTAGTAAATGCTGACTTTAGTTAATGTTGGCTGGGACCTGGAAACTGGTCTAACGGTAAGTGAATCTGTACGGAACCTGAAAGTTCAACACAGGTGGAAGGATAATGCTTCATGATGCTCTCAGCAAGGAACACAGCTGAAGCAGAACCATAACCAAATGTCTCAAAGAAATAAAACCAGTAGGGCCTTACTGTCAGATCTAGAATTTGGGAACAAGTATGTCTTGGCAAGAATGACCAAGACTGTGTAATCCTGAATATAGCTCCTGGCTGCAGTCTGTGAGATGCAAGTGAATGTACTCTGGCATCTTCCCTGTCCATATCTACTGTCATGGGGAAAAGAGTATTGTCTGGATGGCCAGTTATATTATCATAAAGAAATCTCTATGTGCAATGAAAAGACTTTGTAACTGAATAGGAGAAAACAGTAAACAACAGAGAAGAGGTTGGAAAATGCATTTAAATAATTCAAACAGTTACAAATTAACTTACAACAAACATACAGTCCTAGTGAAAATCTACTTGTACCCAACTAGATGAGCACAAATACCCCTATGTGCGATAGAGGAAGGAACAGAAACAGTCCCCAAAAGGCATTCTAAAACAACCTGACAAGAGGGTGAGAAGAGCAGCTTTGACTAAGATTAAAAGTAACAATTTTACATTACTAATAATTTTAATTGTATTTTTAAGAACAAAATAAAATTTTCCTGCTCTGAGAGATTTCTTTCCCCTACACCAGCAACAGCTATGCTGAATGCTTACTACTTCCAGGCTTTCCCTAATTTTGAACAGTATGTTCCAGAAGAAAAAGAGCATATATTTTTATAGGCATGATGTCAAAATTAACTGAAGGAATACACTGGAAAGCTCAAAGAAGAATATTTTACTTCTGCACTGGTAATATTCCTTTCTTTGTAAGACTTTGGCCTGCTTTTGAATAAACCTTTCCATTCAGTAAAAAGAAATGAGCTGGCTGCTGAAGTTTAAGCATGAATTTCTGAGTTGGTAACATTTTGCAAAAGAACATGTAGAGACTCATCTTGCTAAACCAGCTGACTCAAATCTGCTCTTATCCCACCGCAAAATAACATCTGAGCTAAACAGAGATTGGATTTGCACACTTGAATCAAAGCCCGAGCTGCTACACCCATGCATTACTAAGCCCTAGTTACATTTCAAATGTACAAACCCTGAAAGGGATACAGCATTATTTATCTCGATTTTGAGGTAGTTGCAGCAGTTTTGGGGTAGGGTAAAAGCTAAAGCAATTCAGCCAAAATAAGCACTCTATATAATGTTTACACTACAAGTGTGACAAATCGTCACTAACTGACTGGAATCAAAGAACGCATTTCACCTCCATGTGGGTACAAGTGCCCAACAAAGGGCTGCCAGACTGCACAACTAAAGTAAAAACTATTGATGCTTTGCAGATTGTATTTCTTCATCGTTATCTGGATAGAGTCTGAAGGCCTGTGATGAATCACTCAATAACATTTTGTGGTCCAGTTTTGTAAAATGTTTATATTATCCCCAAGAGACTTGCAATATACACTTGAAGGAAAACTTTTTACCAAAATAGTTTGCAGGGCGTTGTCCCTGCCAAAGAAAAGGCTGAACTTCTAAAACTTATTTTTAGTAAGAAAAATGCATTCTTGGAGTTACTGGCAACTGAAAAGCCTAAACACAAAATCCAATCTAGCCAAGGTTTTCTGCAGGCATACAACACAATTCCAAGTCAAACTAAGTTTGATTATTTGCAAGAAAGGGAAAATTACTGAGGACGGACGAGATAAAATGTGAGGCTGCTCTAGAACAGGGTAATGGACGCAACCAGATGTCATTCAGTGGCTGTAAAGGTCACAGTCAGTATACACGTAACAGGAAGATGAGAGAGAATTTGGAGGATGAGATTCATCTACTCATAAAACTTCATGTACATTACAACAGCATCTCTATTTTCTCTATACTAACATCTCACACTTTCTTCCTCCTCAGCTGTCACCTTTTTGCAACACAACAGCAGGCCCATATGTTGAAGTCTGCAAAATTATATAGAATACCTTTTGCTATACCCACTTTAGCCTCTTGGTGCATCAAAACACATCATAGACAATTACTGTTCCTTAAAGACTCCAGAGTCATAGACATGCTGAGATATATACAGAAGTTGTCTACTAGAGATTTAAAAATAAACATTAATTTCCTTCATTTAAGGAAGAACCTAAATGCTGGATTACTGAGGTCTGATATTATACAAATGCTATCACACCAGTCTATTTCACACATTTTAGCAACAAACAAGATGAGCTATGACAGGCAGAACCATAACACTTAATACTGTCACAACAGTGAATCAGAATAGATCATTAAGGCACTCCCTATGAAGTCCAACAGAATATCAGCAATTGAGAGGGAAAGAAGATGAGTTCAATGTTCAACAGCTGCTGAAATGAGTTTTTAAGCATTTTATGAAATGTAAAAGTGACAAACAGTGAGATTAAAATAGATTAATCAGTAACAATAATTTGACTGCATAAAAAAGGCTCTGAATATGTTGTCATCTGGTTTAGGAAACAGGATTCAGAGGATTCACCTGATCATCTCATATTTAGTGAAAAACACTAATTACGATATAGTAATACTAGACTTGGCCTCTTACACTTCACATTTCTCCTAGCAGGAAAAGCAGCTGCTTCATGGGTCTCTCAGAAGAGAATTTCCTAACAATTCTGGAAATACGGCAGTGACATATTTGTTCTCATGAATTCAAACCAGAAAAATAGCCCTCAGACTATTACATTTTAATAACAAATCAGCTGACACTCACAGGTAGAAAACCAAAGACACAGAGATCAGCTGATCATCAAATCCAGGCCGCCAAAATTGCAAACAACTAACACCCAGAAGCTAACGCTACGCATAAAAGAAAGTAAAAAATCCTTCTAGGCCTTATAAGATCAGTAAAAGCTCTGAAGGATGGAATTAAGTACAGCAAAACCACATGATCAGTAAATAACAACAGCTCTTTATAACCCCGTTCTTTAGGATGGCAAAAAAAAATCAAGATCTTCAAAGCTAGTATCACAAGATTTTTCTAACATCACAATTATTCCAGTATACAATGCAAACATATTTGTACATTTCTCAAAGCAAAACACTTGAGGCTCCTATCCTTATAACCCTGCAGAAAGACACTCCAGAAAACCATTCCATACACAAGGAAAGTTGGCTGTTCAGCACTTTACCAGCACTAACTGGTGCAAGGTTTCTTTCAGCTAAATGATCCAAACCTATATCCCAAACCTATTTGTAAAGAATCATTGTGTAAGAGCATCTTAAAAAACACGTTTAGTAACACAGCAAAAATCCTGTGTTCCTATGCAAAGCACATTATAAAAAGTAAGCAAATCACGTATTTGCCTCAATGGCACTAGAAGGCAAAGTGCCGCCTTCTACTCCCAAAGCCATTTGTGTAAGGAACTTTCACTTCACTTTTCTATAGATAAGATCTTTCGTAATCTAAAGATATTTGGCCACTGTAATAGATGTAACACATCCATTACACTGACCTGTTAGATATTTTACTCCACACTTCTGAAACTGTAATGCTGTCTTCTTGAAATCCTAAATGCTGAAATCCAATTCATCTTATTCCTGTAGCAGCAGAACAACGCATCAATGTACAGCATATCCATTACAGCATATCCATTTATGGCACTTAACATTCAGGAATCGGATCACTGTCATCCTAAAAAGCAATTTACAGAAATTATTTCTTTCATGAGAAAGGTTTAACTTTCTTCCTGTTCTAGGAATCTTGGCCACCAGCAGGTGGTGTTTCTGGAAACATCAAGTAGGTTTTTTCCCCCCTACAGATGAAATGCAAAACTCCACCTGCAACACTGGTGGGTTTCTGCAAGGCTGAGGCTCCACATTCTTTGCAAAATAGGCTCATTTTATCCATGTGATTTTTCAGCTGAGCAATCCTAAGAAGCATGAGGATGATGATGTATACCTGAAAATTTGAATACAAAGAGGCAAAATGGGATCAACTTGAAGGTAGGAAAACTGGAGTTTATATTGTCAGTTTAGCAAATGACCCTTTGCAGCTGCTAGATTGCTCTCAACGGAATATTCCTCTTTGGATTGTCCAGGGGCCTTTAAAATCGTACTGCATATAACAATAATTATTGCTTTATATCTACATAAAACATGCTTAGTTATGATCTGCAAATCTCTTCATTATTGACCAGCTGAGCTGTAGGTTTGAATGGACTATATAAGTTTTAAAAATGCTAGAGGCAGAAAGGAGGATTAAATTAACATTAAGTACAATAAACCGGGCAAACACGAGAGAAAAGATGCTTGAGTAGCCCTAGTGAAAAAGAAACCAGCAGAAACAGGGTTAATTCTAGCCTTATAAGGCTGTTCAGCAGCACTTCAACTGCACACAAATTAGAACAACCCTGGGAATCTATAAAGCTTGTTTTATTGCCAAGGACATGCAGCAAGATCTGCATTTTGCTGCTGTAAACTATCCTTTATTTAAAACATTTTAAAACAGAATAGACTTTTACATGATGTTTTTTACTGCTGCATCATCAACAGGTGGCATTTGCTGCAGCTTTACACACCTAAATGCAAGTTCTTCCCGATATGACTGTTGAAGTTGGCACATCCATTACGAGTGTACTCGAGCAAGAAACAGCTTTCTGTTGACCGGAGGAAAATCAGCTCTGCAGAAATGGAATTAAGGTAAAATAAAGTGTTTCACAATACATGGTTATCTGTAATGCTTGTAACTGCTTGGCTTTTGGTGGCCTTTCAGGTGTAATTCAAATCTGACCACAGACCAACCTTTTAAAATCAACTGCTTAGACTGTTAACTTTTCTTGTATTTACAGCAGTTTTACTGCCTTATTCAAAAATAAAAGGATGTTACATAAAAACCAACAGCTCACATCTGACTCCCAACGCTACTTGAAACAAACATCAAGCTTTCTTCAAATAACTGTAATTTCATGTGGATATTTTAACATAAAGACTGATATTATGATGATGATTTAAAACATAGCAACAGCTATTGTGTACTTAGGCCTGTTTCATTAAGAAATAAGTGCTTTCGAATTGATAACCTTTATTTCTTTAAGTGATCTGCTAGCTACTTCTGTTAATATGAATATACTTAAGCAAACTCGGAGCTGTATTTCTGACTGAAAATATTCTACACTCCTACTCCATTAGTGGTCTGCTCCTTTTTCTCCCCCAGATTGTAAATTAGCAGGAACTGAGTCATTAAAATGTGGAAATAGGCACGAATTTTACTAGTAAACAATTTAACTTTATTATGCTTTAGTGTAATTAAACTGAAGGGTTTGGGAGTAAGATGAAGATTAAAACAATTCACAATATTTAAAATTTCACACACACAGTACCCTGAGTTATAATTTTATCGCTGTTTTATTTGTTTGGGGTGTCTTTTGTTTGTTTTATTCCTTCTAAATAAACTTCCAACAATCCTTTAAGTCCATACCATTCACCACATATAAGTAAACAAATCAGATAACTGGTATTTTCCATTCCTATCCAGAAGTCAGTGCAACATAATTAATCCCAAAGAAAAGCAAACTGAGTATAATAGTGTTGGTGTAAATCAATATGCTGCTTGTATTACCTTCATCTCCAAGACTCGACTTTCCTTCCTACTGAAAGCAGGAGGAACCAACTGCTTTTTATCTGTTGCCTTCTCAGACACAGACTGCTACTTAATAGCCTTACAAGATGATGATGAAATAAATACATACATCATATACACACATATATATAAATATAGATAAGGGTTTTTTTCCTCTGTTGACTAAAACTCATCTAATTTTCTCTATTTTTACATTTTCCAATACTGAAAGTACACAAAATTTTTACAAATCTGCCCTCATGATACACTGTAATCTAGAGCAAAATTAAATAATTTTAACTAAACCTTTGTATATATATTCACACATTTTGTTTTCTATAACCTCAGCTGTGGATGTTAAATTAGCAGAAGCCTATGGCACATAGTACAATGCTGGATTATGAGATTAATCATTTTCCATTTACAAATTGCAGGTCCAAGTATGTTCATGGATTATTAAAAGAAAACAAATGGAGCTAAACTCTACCTTCCAGCCTGCATGAAGAAACACTGTTGATGAAAAGCTTTTGTTAAAGAGACCCAAGTACCATAATGGTAAAAAGATTCCTACATGATTTTAAGGCACACAGGAACTGCAAATTCTCTCATTTGCAATGTATATAGTGTCCTGTAAAAAAAACTTAAGAAATTTACTATATGTACTGTTATATTTCAATGTTAACTAATTTGACTTCTGAAGTATTTTAATTTCCTATATGAAAGTGCACATCTTTTTTCAATCCAATCAAAATGCTTACCTTGAACTTGGCTGAAAACAACAAAAAACCTGACTTTTTTGGCACTACCACCAAACTGTGAGTACTGGTATCTTTTCCACAGATATCTCAACCATGGAAGCTTACTCTGCCTCATTATCACCCATCATATGTAATGGCACAACTTTTAACCTAAATGGATCACATTTGTGTAATGAAAGCTCATCTTCTAGATTAGCTGATAAATCAGAATACCAACAATATGTTATTGGTCTTTTCTTATCATGTCTTTACACAATATTTCTTTTTCCCATTGGTTTTGTAGGAAACATTCTGATACTGGTTGTCAACATAAGCTTTCGTGAAAAAATGACTATTCCAGACCTTTACTTCATAAACCTTGCAGTAGCTGATCTCATTTTAGTTGCTGATTCTCTCATTGAGGTTTTTAATCTTGATGAAAAGTATTATGATATCACTATTATTTGTACCTTTATGTCTTTGTTCCTTCAGATCAACATGTATAGCAGCATTTTCTTTCTGACATGGATGAGTTTTGACAGATACATAGCACTGGCAAAAGTAATGAGGTCCAACATATTTCGCACTATGCAACACGCTAGAATAAGCTGTGGTCTCATATGGATGGCATCTATTTCTGCAGCACTAGTTCCATTTACAGCTGTGCATTTACAACACACCGGAGAGGTCTATTTTTGTTTTGCAGATGTAAAAGAAATCCAATGGCTAGAAATAACCCTGGGGTTTATTATCCCCTTTGTGATCATCGGTCTTTGTTACTCACTAATTGTTCGAGTTCTTATAAAAGCCCACAAGCACAGGAGTCTTCGTCTGCGGCGACAGAAGGCTCTCCGAATGATTTTTGTTGTTGTCTTGGTTTTCTTTATCTGCTGGCTACCAGAAAACGTCTTCATTAGTGTTCAACTTCTTCAAAAGAAAAGCGAGCCTGTATCTTCAAGCAGCCCATCCTTCAGACATGATTATCCTTTAACAGGACATATTGTGAACCTAGCAGCTTTTTCTAATAGCTGTTTGAACCCTTTAATATACAGTTTTCTAGGGGAAACCTTCAGAGACAAACTGCGACTGTACATCGAACAGAAAACAAAAATGTCTACATTGCATCGCTTTTGTCAGGCTGCCTTCACGTCTGTCATTCCTGACAGTAATGAGCAATCAGAAGTCTGACTTAGGAGTGACTGTATGAAACATTATGACTGTGAAATTGTGCAAACAGTGAACAAAATGCTTGCTACTAACAGAAAAAAGTGCATTTGTGTGTGTGTATATATATTAGTATCACTCTACTGAGTACTGAAGGTTTATATTCAAAATGTTTTTATGACAAGACTTAAATGTAGAAGCATATGTTTTAGTCAGATTGAATTATGAACAGGATTATTAAAAGTTGAGCACTGAAGGAGCTTTATTTTATATTATATATGCATGAACAACAATATAGAGGAAAATTTTATCAAGTTACAAAGACTCCAGATGTAACCCACTGATCAGAGATGCTACTTTGCTGGTGTATGTAAACTACTTCCACTGAAATAATGAAGCTGCCATAGCAGTGGGGAAACAATCATTAGCACTTACTGACATGGACATGCAGAAAAAAATTGATTTTTTTATCCAAGTATGTTAAGATAAATTACTTTGCTTAGAAGAACTATAGAGTACTGTTGCCATTGTATTCTAGCATGTCTTCCATGATGAGCTTTCTCTAAATCTTAATATAATCAAGCACGGTGGTTACTTTTCGTCTCATAAATGTTATCTACTGTTTACATCAGCACTTGATCAAAACTGAAATCTGTAACTATATTGCTCATCTCAAAGAATTTCATAGAAGCAAAATGTAATGCTTCATTCTACCTTTTAAGGATTGCCCAAGACAATCCTTCCCAGGATAGAGATAATTGGGCCTTTTGTTAAAAAGACCAGTGCACATATACCTGCATTCATATCTGCCTTTAGATTTAAATTCAAGTTGCACAAGATCTCTTTACATTTAGCAGCCTATTTTGATTGCCAGAACAAACTGCTGTGGCTTTCAAGTTACATTCTGCAAAAGAGTATAAAAACTGATTATGAAAATGGCAGAAGCCCAAGTTTTTAGAGAGGGATAACTTACGCAATGGGGAGCATGATTAGTTATAATCAGATCTGCGCTTTGTGCACCCTTCATCCCATCTCCAGAAACAACTGAGATGTCAAGACTTTAAGATTCATGTTGGTTGCTTTGTTCATCCGAAGATTAATTATACTAACGAAACAAAAGTTAGCACCATGTACTTGAAAATTATAGGTTTTAATTTCTGCTAGAAAATAACTCAGGTTTCAATCTGATTGATGTTTAGCACAAGTTACTGCTGAACTTGTTCAGAGGAAGCTATAAAGTTGCTAGAGATTAGGGTGCAAGAACATTAAAACATCACTTGCTGCATCTCTGAAGCAAACAAACTCATTTCACCTCTGTGCTCATTGAGTTAAGCACCAGAACTCTGCAGAATAAGATGCTTTGTTCTATTTTCAAATGTCATATATGAGTTAATTAGAACATTAATGGATTTTAAAGGATTTTTAAATATGCACACAAAACAATGACTAAAGTTACTAAGCAATAAAGGAAACAGTGAAAACAATGATTCCACTCATATTTCTCACGAAATATTTAGAGCTTCCTAGTGGAAGCTTTGGCCACAAAAGACCTGACCTATAAACAGAAAGGCCACAAGATGATGACTGAATTTGAAATAGATAGCTAAGATATTCCTGCAAGTGAAACAGGAACTGCAGGGTGGAGTTTGTAGCAACTGCTGATTATTGGCAAGTGACTGCTAACCACAGTCTAAGGAAAAATGTCATCTAGTCACATCTTCCCTGTAGAATACCAAACAGATCTCCTAAGAAAGGTGCAAGCAATGTCATGCCTTCTCTGCATAGAACGAATCACTAAACATTTAGCAAGAAATATCACAGCACCCTGCACCATCACGTGCTGCCCTTCTTCCTCATTATGTTCACTTTAGAATAGCCACAATTACTCATGTCCTAGTGACTGCCAATGTACATTAATCACACATTGAAAGATGGCTATTTTAGACAACACAGAACTGAAGGAATTAATAATTCTTTTGGCAATACAATTCTGTAAAGTCAGATACATCTTCAGAGATAACAGATGTGTTAGGTTTGTGCCATCTTGATACTTGCCACAAATAAATAACATACTTGGGGTTACAGAAATACACTTTCCCAGTTGTAGTTGTTGCTTATTTTGCTTTTATAGGAGTAAACTTCTTTCCCCTCCTCCTTCCTTCCAATAAAGGAAACTGGGGTTTGATCAAGGTTACAGTAGAGGCCTTTTCATCACCACTGTACATAACAAACCAAAAAAAGCATTTTTGCTCAGGCGCTTATGATAACAGACAATATCAAATACCTGCTCATGCATACTATGAAGTAGTTGGTTTCTACATGATCATATGCAACAATATCCTGCTATCACAGTGAAATCTAGTAACAGATTACTACAGTATGAAGAAAACAGTATTTACTCAACCCGAAATGACCTATTGTGTATTTAAAACCAAATTACAAATCTAAGCTACCTGATGAGTTTCCTGATGTCAATATTTTGGTACAGGCTTATGAACTGTGCCTGAAATGACTACATTTTAACAGACTGCTTCCCTTAAATAAAAGGTACTCTCCCAAGTGGGGAAAAAGAAAAAATTAAACTTCTTCCCAAAAGTTTAGGGTTTTAATAGCAACTATGTAAAAAGTAGCATTTACAGAAATGTCATACAACTTTCATATATTTGTATATAGAACATGCTTTCTGTAGCTTACCACCTTGCAGTAACACATTACCATGGCTCATTCATGAACCAGAGCCCTGTACTTTTTGTAGTTTTCTTCAGAATTAAAGAGCGTGATGAACATTTAAGAAAGCCTTTTATGAAGTGTAGGGAAAGAGGGAATTGGAGTGAGAATTTTGATATAACTTCTTCACTTTTCCCTGTGGTCTCTCACAAATTGTTTGAGGAAAGGATTCCATATGCCTACCTAAAATGCTAGACTGATAAAAACTGTGAAGTTTAAAAACCTGTTTATCACAGATGCTTACAATCTTTACTGCAATACCCTATGTCAAGTCTCCAGACAAGAGAAGACTAATATTAGGGGAAGCACATAAGAGAAAAAGAAAAAATGAAGAACTAAAATTAAAGAATCCCTCAAGCTGCTAAGTGCTTTTGAAAATAACACCTTAACACAAAAAGGTCTTGAATGCACAAAGTATTACTGAGTATCTAGAAACAAAATAAATTCAAGCTGCACAAACTAGCACCAATCTGAACCTGATGTGACTGAAAGCATCAGTCTCCATTCAGCTGTGTCAAAATGTATGAGAAAAATACTTATTTGTGACCATTTAAAGAGATGCTGTAATTCTGTACCCTTCTGATAGTGTTGAGAGACACACTACATACTGACTCTGCAGGCACAACACATCCATATCGGGGGGGGGGGGGGGGGGGGGGGGGGGGGGGGGGGGGGGGGGGGGGGGGGGGGG